>JAAGKR010001867.1:0-110561 GCA_011419295.1 Clarias macrocephalus
CTCCAAAATATGTTCTTAGTGTTGTATCACTACAAAAACAATTAATTGCTATTTTAAGAAAGTCATATCCTACAGTGCATACAAAACTTGAGCTATCATCAACACTTGTTCCATAACTGGCCTCTTTTTCGCACTGTCTTAATAAGGCAAACAAAATGATAAAAATAAAAAGCCTTTTTTTCCTGAGGACTCTCCCATGTTGGAGGACTTACATGTTTAGCTTTAACTTTTGCGAAGCTTAGAAAATTGCAAATAAATGGTTCCTCACATAAAACTACATTGTATCATTATTACATACAATTACATAATTTTTTTTCTCTGTTTATATGGTGAGTTCCTCATACAAACTCTATGAAAATTATATTAGAAAAAGAGTACATTAATCTAAGCTTGGAACTACTTTTAAAACTGCTTTTAGAAACCTTATGACCAATCAGAATACAGAATTCAGTGTGCCTCGTACAGCCAGTGGGATGTGGAATCAGTGGCAAGTCTGCATATTTAAAATCACAGAACATTAAGATTCTATAAAACAAAATGTCTCATTCTAACAGGAAGTTACTCAAACCTAGACACACACAGACACAAACACACACCACTCTTAATGGGCTTAAGAATTGTACACAACTCCACTACAGATGCAGCTCAAAGATCTTCAACCTTTTAAAACCATGCTCAATACTCTACTTCCAGTGTCTCACACTTCAAATGAATAATTGAAGGTTCTTGATATCTCCATTATCTAATGACTTTTCATTGCACAAATTTGCAAAATGGCCAATGCCAAACACTCTGCATAATGTTAAACATGTAACACATTCGTAATGACAGTAGAGTTCAAGAGCTCTCAGTAGAAGTACTTCAACAGTGGAGAGAGGGGAATATAAAATTTATAAGGGCCCGTTTTCCAAATGAACATTTTGATGAAAAACACAGCTCGAGTATTTGTATTGTGCCAGAAGAGGCAACACCTGCACACGACCAGTTTTACATGGCCATAATATTAATTATACTTTATACTTGTAGACAAAGGAGTTCTGTAAGGACTCTTTGGATGGTGAATAAAGCTCTCTTTCCAAATAACCTCACCATAGTACCTGTGTGGAAGGGAAAACCCTCTGATATTGGCTTTACATAGAAAAGTTACATTTTGTAAAGTTGTTTTTGCAAAGTTGTACTTTTTTCATCATCAGCTAAAGACACTCCCTGTTCAGTATTCAAAGAGTAAACCACGGATGAGAAATCGTAAATGTAAATTGGATTAAAATTTTGTCTTAAAATGACTCCAACGCATGGGATTCAAGACAAATAAAATTTGAATTTGAATTTAAAATTCACTTCATACCCCTTTATGTTATTTCAACATAATTAACCTATTAACTAATCCAAGTAAAAAATATTCAGTTTAGCTTTTATAATGAATATCTGTTGGTGTAGGTGTTTGTTTACATAGAGCAAGTAGCTTATTAGTAGCTTATTTCAATGACATCACTTTTACTCAACTTTTTGATTTTAGCGCATAACAATGTGCTCTCAGTTTTGGTATTTTACATGCCCTTACCTTGCACCTTTTCCTCATAGAAGCGTTAACATCACTGTTTTTTATTAGCAACATCGTTTCGGAACATATGAAACAAACTGTTTTTAATTTTCCTGCAGCAAGAATAAACTTACATTGATCTGTTTAATTATCATTAAAGGTTCAGTTTTCATAGTGTACTTGCCTTTTTTTGGAGAAAGCTATTGGGCACTTTGTAGGTGCATAATCATTTCTGTGTCTTCTGCACACTCTGTGTATTTTGGCTAAACTATTGCCTTGGTTGGCTCTGTTGAGCGACACGTACAGCCACACCCATTTTAAGGCTGCTTTGATGTAATCTGGCACATAACTGCATACAACATCCCTTCTACCCTTCTACTCATAACATTTTGATTTCATTTCTAAAACAGATTTAACTTCATGCAAATACAGATGGACTGGCAAAGTTTCATTAAATTCTGTCAAGACAATTTTCATGATGCTGTGACAGACATACAGAAAATTTTCTGAGACTGGTCTCAGGGTCCTCGAAATGCATGATACACACTTATATCATTGAAAGAGTGAGTTCTGAACAATGTACAGACTTAACATTTCTTATAGTAACAGGATTGACAAGCGAAGAGAAAAGACAGGAACCAAATTCCCTGCCAGTACATCTGCAATAGGAATGACAGTTATACAGAGAGCAACAAGGGAGGAAATGCATTGCAAACATGTCTGGTACTGTGGCAAAAGATTTTAATATAAAGAAGAGATTTTTATCTTACTAGCCAAGTGATTGTCTTGGGAGAAGTTGGACATTTTCACAGGACAACTAATATTCAGGCAAAATAACAAAAGAAGGTATGACCAATTTCCTGACTTAAATCCCACAGAAAATTTTAAATTGCGAGTCCATCACCACGACCCATCATAACTTTAGGGAATTGGAGACAATTTGCCAGCAGAAATTGGACCCTAATGCTGCAGAAACCCTACTTACTTTTTGCTGTAGCTGTCTCAAAGCTGCAATTGCCAACAACAGCTTTAAAATGTACAAAGAACAAATACTTTCACTTTCATGTGCAGTTTTTGAAACATACCTTTGTTTAGGTTTATAAATATAGTTTTCTGATCATGTTTATTTCTATAAAGTCAAAAGGTATATTGTAGATATATTTAGGTATACAGTATGCCCTGCACATAGTGTTTAACACTGTAGCCTCGCACCTCCTGTGTCGAGGGTTTGAGTCCTGCCTACAGATCTGTGTGCATGGAGTTTGCATGTTCTCCCTGTGCTTGGTGTGTTTCCCCCGAGTGCTTCGGTTTCTCAGTTTAAAGACATGCAGATTAGGCTATCTGGTGTTACCAAATTGCCCGTAGTGTGTAAGTGAGTGAGAGCGTGAGTGAATGATACAGCACATGTCCTGCAGTGTATTGACACCCTGTAAATTTCCTCTTCATCTTCTGTCAGTTTATCTACATCTATTGAAATAAATAAATAAACTTTTTTTTTATGAAAAACTGTTTGAATTGCCTTCATGTATAAAATCTATATAAATCAAAGGAAGGTTTAGAAAATCTAAAATGTTGAGTAAAAGCGATGTTATGAACAGTTATGTGGCAGATTTAGGAATCTACTTTAAATTAAGCTTTAAATTAATATGCTACTTAATGTAAAAAAAATAATAACAAATAACAGCACTGAAGTGGTATAAGTGTATTTTAATAATTCACTCTACATTTACTGAACATGGAGTATATTTGGCTGACAATGAAAAAAGTACAACTTAGCGAAAGCAAGGCACAAGATACTCAAGCTTACAAAATTGTATTTCTTTGTATTAATAAGTTAGTCAGAGATTTCTGCCGTACAGAAAGACAAGCATACATTGGGCTTCAACCTGAAATAATAATAACACCGATTACTTTTTTTCATTATTTCTACAAACCCGTTTCCAACATGTACTTAAGCTAGTATAAATATATAAATAAACATGCCTTACATTGCCAATTCTCATAAAGACTGTCCATAATGTAGGCACTATGTAAGAAAATGATCTTCCAGTGCAGTAAGTCTGGTTCAATGGTGCGTAGTGCTAATGATGGTCTGCTAGTACACTTAAAGTATTAGTAAGGATTTAAATGTCAAAAGCAAGTACTCTTTTTCCTTTTCGTGAATAAATGTTTTAATTTAGCTGCTGTTAATTTAATAGATTTACACTTTTACTGCCCACTTCATCTAACATTTTGAGATGTTAACCGTCTGCATCTCCAATGGCATCTTTAAACCCACAGAATTATAGAAAGTCAATGTCGACATTGATTAGGATGCTTACACCCTGTTCAAATGAGTTTTTTTGGCCCCATGGTGTGTGTGTGTGTGTGTGTGTGTGTGTGTGTGTGTGTGTGTGTGTGTGTGTGTGTGTGTGTGTGTGTGTGTGTGTGTGTGTGTGTGTTTTCCTCAGACAGCCCCTGGTTCCACATATAATATGAACTGCAGTCCCTCACAGCTGGCCTTGATAGGATTGGGGAATAGTGTGATTTTTTAGGGAACAGCAGGAAACAACAGGGTCAGGAGAGAATTAAGGTAACAGTCAACCTTGTGTTCAGGTTTCCTGGTACTGTAAATAATAACATTTTCAGATCTGGTTCATCACATGGGCAGTTTAATATTAGTATGTAAACAAATAAACAAACAAATAATGAATAGATTTTTTTATGTAATTAGACAAACGTATTACACAAAATAAACTTAAAAAAAAAAATCAAATATTACACAATGACAAAAAAATATTTCTCTTTCCACTAAGAAAAATCATTCTCATCAGAAGTATTTTTTTTACAAAAATGTTTTTTGCTAACCATATCTGACAATTTTTTTTTACCACATCTATGACATTACAGCTCTACAATACTCTAGAATATTTATTGCAAACCATTTACCCATGCCACAGTCTACCTTCTTTGCACCAAACTTCATCTTTTAGTTATTTTACCAAAAATCACATTAGTGTAAAGATAAAAATGCCTATAAGAGGTTTTGTCTGTAAATGGAAACAAATTTTCTTCCTTGAAAAAAAAAAAAAAAAACCACATTGCATTAACTCCCCCAGGAACTCAATTGTTGCTTTTAAACACAAAAGAGACAGGTGCATGTTGTTAGGCATATAATGGGTTTACTCACTCACTCGTCTATACCGCTTTATCCTGTATTGAGGGTCATGGGGGGCCTGGAGCCTGTCCCAGGGTACAAGGCGGGTTACACCCTGGACAGGGTGCCAATCCATCGAAGGGCACACACACAAACACACTTTGCGGGCAATTTGAGAATGCCAATTAGCCTAATCTGCAGGTCTTTGGACTGTGGGAGGAAACCATAGTACCTGGAGGAAACCCACCAAGCTCGAGAAGAACATGCAAACTCCATGCACAAAGAGATGGGAATTGAGCCTGGACCATGGAGGTGCAAGACGACACCACCGTGCCGCCTATAATAGGTTTAAAATGAAATAAAATAAAAACTATCAAAAAGTAAAGAAAGATAAAATTTAATTAGAATTATTCATTATTTTACACTCTATGACACTGTGGCTTAATGGCTTAAACGACAGTTGTAACATTTAATGATGTAACAAATATCTGTAAAATATCTTGTGATCTAAAAACTAAAAAAAAAAAAAAACCTCCGCCTTGGACTAATATGATATGTTGATGGCTCATAGCTTCAGCTAGTTCAAAATGCAGCCTTACCAAGAAAAGAAAATCAGGGCATACAGTATTACACCAGAGCATTAAACCAAGCTCCACTACCTGCTTGGTAAATTCTGCAGCGACCATAATGTCTTGCTCATTACATTTAAAATCTGAATAGCTTTGTGCCTGTGTTTCTCAATGATCTCCTGAACCAGTACAGTTCACACAAGCAGTTTACTCAACTAAGGCAAACAGATTATTAGTTCTGAGGATTAGTCGCTAACCCCTGGCCGTGGATATTAGGGTTTAATCCAGATTTACACTATTATTTATCCTTATTTATTTTTAATCTTAGGACTTCATGACTCATTGTTGTGGTACACTTAAAGTAAAAAATTTACATACAAGATGAAGCTACTGTATATACCTTTGATGCAATTTTATCATTAATATTTTGGGACTATTTTTCAGCTTTTAGCCCAAAACATGGCTACATCTTTCATTATGCTACTTCTTAAAAACCAATACATGGTTTTTTGACCAAGATAATGACAAACATATATCCAAATTAACCCGGAAATTGTTGTGGGACACAAAATCAATATTCATCAATGGTCATTTTAGCACATAGTAAAACCCTGTTGTCTGAATTGAATAGTGTCCATGTGCAATATTTTGGTAAAATAAGCCTATACAGTATGATAATTTGCTTCAGCTTTAAATATTATTCACTTTTCATATAATTCTTTGTTATATTGATGTGCGTCAATATTCTGGAAATAACAGTAAATGATAATGGCGGACTCTGGGTGCTATGGCTTAAGACAAGCCAAGACAAACCACGAATCACACAGTAAGACATAGATCTTGGAATTTTTTAGCATAATTCTCAGTAATTGATACAGGTACAGATTGACATTATTAGTAGGCCTTGGGGTTTAAAGTAAACTTATTCAACTTAATTAAGCAGTCAAAGAATCTCACAGTATTAAAAACAAAGCTTTTATAGGCTTAGTGGTTATTACTGCTACCTCACAATGCTAGGTTTTGAATTTTGAATCTCCGATCTGTGTGTTCTCATTGTGCTTGGCGGGTTTCCTATGGGTGCCACGTGTGTGAGAGTGGTTGCTTGTGCCCTGCATTGGATTGGATAGGATGTACCCCACCTTATGCCTTGAGTTCCCTGGAAAAGATATACAGGATGCACAATGTTTATAAGTATGTGCACAAAATCGTTTCTTTCAAGTGTTAAATACATTATTCTGGAATTTAATTGAATTGTGGCTAAGTGAGTGAGCTATCTACTCTACATCATGCAAATAAACCCTTAAACAAAGTGAAGCTCAATTTACTACCCCTCAAGTTGGCTTAAGCTAAGTGCTACAGTACGAGTTTGCAATTGGGAAACTGCGTTGAACAGATCAGTCAGACACTGTGTGCTGAGTAAAACAAGATTAGAGCTGCATTCTTGGATCATGTGTGTACAAATACTCTCTCCAGGGAGCTGATTTTGGCACATCCCTCTCCTTGATTTCTTTTTGGATAAAGGGATTAATAAAAGGATTAGTGGCCATGGGTCAGTATGTGAGGTTAGGGGTCAAGGGACGCTAAACAGATCAAAGTCATCACTGATTTACATCCTCTAATACCAGGTTAGTTTTAGTCAGCAAAACAAATAATGATTATCATTTAAAATATGGGGGGGGGGGGGTGTCATTTTATTACTGAGGACTACATTTAATTCGTGGTAATGGAACCTGTAATGTTAAAGCACCCCTGAAAATCACAGTCTTGTTAGTCTTCTTAGCATCAGCTTGGTTAACATTCTTGTCTTAAACCATTGAGATCAAGGCTAATCTGTCCATGTTTACTGCTGGACTGGTACATAACGGATTTTGACTTCAACAAGGACCCGTATAGTAACCCATCTTTGTAATTACAAAAACAGTGTTGCCCTGAACTCTATGACCCAATAAATATACTCCCCATACACAATCTCCTTGTTTTATGTAATGGCTTTTATATCCATCAGGTCTGAATGTATTTTACTCCTTATCATTTTACGTGATCAATTTATTGCTATGTCCAGGGTCAAGGCTGTATGAGAAAGTGAAAACAAATTGAGAATGTTGCTGAGCCTTTGCACCGGTTCTCTACCGCTCAGCTTAATAATAAATAAATTTCAGTGCAGCCTTTGCACATTTATGCACAGTGCTAAAATACTGTTAACAGTACTGAGACAAAAATATAAGACCATGGCTTTTGTTATTGTCTGTGAGCAATACAGACAATAACTTGGTTCAAGAGATTGCTTAAGATAAATTCAGCCTTATTAAAAATAAAAAAGAAAAGATACAAAGAACAGGAGCAGTTTAAGAGGGAGGGTGCGCGACCCTCAATGAAAGCACAAGAGGGCATTAAAAAGCTATCTGTCATAGGCAGGCAGGAAAGACCTGTCGGTTTTCTCCGCAGCATTGATGTATCACTAGGGTTTCCTCAAACGCATATGATTGTAGTTCCTTTGACACAGAAAGCATTCTAACCCCTTTTCTAACATCCAGCCCAATTCAAATGAGCTCTATTAGCCAAATTAACCAGGAGGTGGCCGAGTCACATAAGCTCCATTTTGGCAGTCAAGGTTTGGGATTTGGAGTCTATGTGTGGGAGAGATTTGCTCTACCTAATTTGGCTAATGCACCCTACCAAAAGATGGGACCTGGTGCTTGGCATTAATTCCCCATCCATCATGAACTTAATAGTCCTCCAGGACCTAATGGGAATATTCTAAATCCAGCACTGCTGTCTATGCATGCAGCTGGCTTCTGTCAGCACTTAGTGTTGTGTGTGTTGATTTTGTGTGTGACCACATTTGCATATGAGTAAAAGAATGGGTGTTACTATGTGCATTGATCTGTATTTGGTACAGCAAGTAAATATTGTATTATACCTTATCCTGTTAACATCACAGCATTTAATGTCTTACCAGAAAAGCAAGGAGGATAATAAAATCAGAAACCACAGATTCAAAGCAGACCATAGAATAAGATTTTTGAGGGTGGGAAAATTCATTAGCGGATTTCTTGGGGTACTGGGGATTAGCAATCCCTTTATGCTGAGATGTAATTGAAGAACACATGCATCTCATTTGGTTCACACACAAATGTGATTTGCAACGCTTCCTGTGGCCCTTGCTAAGCACAGTTAAGCCATAATTTGATTTTATACAGCGCAAAAGAGTCCTGTCTCATTTAATAGAATATATTAATCTATGAGCATGGCCACTGTGCTTGGGTGTAGGTTCAGTATTCTGTACTGTATGAACCACGTTCCTTCATTCTAAACAGCCATTTGAAATTAAATGTAGTCTCTAAGCGTAGGCCTGAGTAACCCAACTTCGAAATATATATGTTGATTAGCATAATGTGCAAACATTACATTCTCATTATAATACAGTATGAGAAGATCATAAAGTGGCTTAAACTATGTGCATTAAATGTGGCCATTTTGGAAAGCTCTTAGTTTCACTAATAATCATATATCATAAGGTCCATAAACACTATATGCAATTTCCACAAGGGTTCAAGGATAGTATGAAGTAATATCATGAAAAGTAGAAATACACATTTAAAAGTTGATTACAGTTTTATGTCCCATATTATATTATATTATATTATATTATATTATATTATATTATATTATATTATATTATATTATATTATATTATATTATATTATATTATATTATATTTTTCTTGTGTGTGCATTACATTATATTTGAAGTCACAGATGTGCCACGAATCAAAACATTACTGAGGATAATTTATTTAGCCCTTTGGAAAAAAACATGGGTAAATACAAGGCTATAGGTTTTAATATCTATAGGTTTTAAACACAAACAATAACCACGCTATCAGCAAGCTATTAGCTAGGTGTTACAATTCCACCGGTCTAGATGAACGCAAAATCTAGCTTACTGCCAACTTCATTAGGAAGTCATTTATATTGGGTAGGACCCCTTTCAATATTACAAGAGCCTCTCAGGTTTTTGTGGTATGGATTCCAAGGTGGAAAAAAACATTCCTTTGAGATTCTGGTCCCTGTACGATATGTTTGTATCACATAATTGCTGCAGATTTGTGAGCTGCAAATTTCTTCTTCTACCACATCCCAAAGGTGCTCTACTGAATTTAGGTCTGGTGACTGACACTTAAAAAGATGTTGGACTGGTAATAAGTGGGCCTAATGTGTGCCAAGAAACATTCCCACACCGTTACACCACCACCAACAAACACCAGAGGTGTTGACTCAAGGAAGGTTGCGTCCATGAATTCATGCTGTTTATGCCAATAAATCTGCATATCACAGGAGAAATCAAGTTTTATTGGACCAGATGATGTAAAAAGAATGTTAAAATAAACAGTACCTTTAACCTTAATTAAAAGAATACCTGAAGTACATATACTTTACAAAGTAATTATACGCTACGTCAGTCATTTTTTTGTGTGTGTACTAAATATTTTCTTCTATATTATATTATATTATATTATGTATGATACTTATAATGTAGTAAGATTGAAAAATAATGTTGCATGTGAGGATTGAGGTGTTTGCACTTCTGCTGTGTTTCTTTTATATTTATTTGCCTATTAAAAAGTTACTAGCCACCTGATACCCCAGTCATTATCTAATAACTGTATTGCTGTCCTAACACAAACATATTGGCTATCTATAACTCCCACACCCTACAGTACTTTACTTCCCACCTCTGTCAGGTTCTCTTTTAAAAACTTTTTATACTGAACATGCTGAAACAGTTTGCCTTCCATTGTTCTGTTTTCCAGATCTGTGTGATTTCTAGTCTAGAAATATCAATATGTAATGCACTGCACACTACACAGATTCACTACATTATTTTCCTGAGTAAAAATGAAATAGATAGTTATCCCACAATTAATTAACAGTCTTTAAATATTTGATAATTCTACCTATTCTCTAATAGATAACTGACAAAGATATTTAAATTAAATTATTAAAAATAATTTCAGTATTACTTTAAAATGATATACATTCATTTAGCTGGGCCCATGCAGAAACTGTATTCAATCTCCCCTCATCTGTGAAAAATTATTGAATGCTTAATAACAACCCAAGTAGCACACATACGGTATGCACTCAAATCAGCCCACTTGTTTCTTGAACAGCTGTGCTGTTGCATCATTAGATCATGTCAAATAGAGTTAACATCGTTTCTTTAACATGATCAAACGTGATAGTTGAGTCATTCACTAGCGCAGGAACAATATCACCATGTATAATGCTAATGTACAGTAATGTGGATCGATCTAGTATTTGTAAACAAAAAAAATGTAACATGGATACAGTACAGACTAAAAGTTTGGACACACTTTCTCATTCAAAGAGTTTTCTTTATTGTGTTCTTTATTGTGTTCTTTAGCCCAAACAAGTCTCTTCTGCTTGTTGCCTGTCCTTAGCAGTGGTTTCCTAGCAGATATTCTACCATGAAGGCCTGATTCACACAGTCTCCTCTTAACAGTTGTTCTAGAGATGTGTCTGCTGCTAGAACTCTGTGTGGCATTGACCTGCTCTCTGATCTGAGCTGCTGTTAACCTGTGATTTCTGAGGCTGGTGACTCGGATGAACTTATCCTCCGCAGCAGAGGTGACTCTTGGTCTTCCTTTCCTGGGGCGGTCCGCATGTGAGCCAGTTTCTTTGTAGCGCTTGATGGTTTTTGTGACTAAACTTGGGGACACTTTCTAGTTTTCCCAATTTTTCGGACTGATTGACCTTCATTTCTTAAAGTAATGATGGCCACTCGTTTTTCTTTACTTAGCAGCTTTTTTCTTGCCATAATACAAATTCAACCTCTTTGAATGAGAAGGTGTGTCCAAACTTTTGGTCTGTACTGTATGTAATCTCACTCATCATCTATACCGCTTTATCCTGTGTACAGGGTGACGGGGGGCCTGGAGCCTATCCCAGAAGACTTAGGTGCGCGAGGTGGGGTACTGTTCACCCTGGACAGGCCAATCCATCGCAGGGCACACACACACACACACACACACACGGTCACATGCTCATTCAAACACTACAGGTTATTTGGAACGCCAATTAGCCTAATGTGCTTTGGACTGTGATAGAAACTGGAGAACCCGGAGGAAACCCATCAAGCATGCGGAGAACATGCAGATAGACCTGATGTGGAAATCTATGCTTCGAGCCTGGAGGTGCAAGGCAAGTGTGCTAACCACTAAGCCATGCCTCATTGGATATGTTATATTATGTTGAATATATATTCCAAAGTAGAACATTTTAATGATTTATAATTATCTATTGTAAATTTTTACTTATTATAAATTTCATTTTGAATCCAATTGCACTTGCCAAATCCAATATGCTGAGTTTTCATGGCTCTGTGACTCAACTAACTGTACAAGCATACTTTCTGGAGGGGTGTTTAATTCAAAAAGGGACTTGATGAAGTTTCTTTTAATGAAGCTGTAAAACTGATGACATGCATAGAAGACTTCAAGCACAATACAGTGAGGAGACTCTTAGCTGTAGTAAAACACTTAAATGGTGCAAACATTTTAAAGAAGGATGTATGTCTGTGAATGATTCTCCTGGCTGAGATGGCTCAGAGCCCACTGCAGTCATTCCTGTGAATATACAAAGTAAGAGAACACCTGATCCTTGAAAATTAGCAAATAATTTGTTGACAGCTTGCATAAGAGACAAATCTGTCTGTGGTGACAGTACACACAATCATTCACAAACACCACTTGCACATTACAGAAACTCAGCTGGGAGTAATTGCCACATCCCCGGTACACCCCGGAACTCAACACCTTGGATTTGGCACCTGACCTCGCTCCAAGCCATTTCCACATGTTTGGGCCATTCCAGCATTTTAAACATGAAGCCTTCAGGTCGATCCTATCACCAGGGGACTGAGAAATCTTTCTACTTTGACATTATCCAAGCACTTGTAAAAGCCTGGAATAAGTGCATTAATGTAGCAGGAGATAAAGAAATAAGAGTATTTATCACTACACAACTATGTTCTGTTATTCTACAAGTTTGAATTAAACACCCTGAATACTCTGCAAATATTTAACAGAAAATACATCCATTAATATCTAGTTGAGTTCATCCCACAACCAAGTTGAGGATACTGGAAAATAATAAGCCAACAATGTAACTGTACATTTTGTACATTAAACAGTACACATTCATATCCTCGCATCTCAGCACTTTAACCGCCATAAAACAACACAGCTGTCTCCAGATAATTGAATAGCTCTGATCATGGCAGAAAGTGTCCCATTATTATTGAAAGACAATATTCGAGCATGCACATGTATGCACATCAATAAGACTGACACTACAGACCCATTTTTCATGGGTCAAAGGTCTGACCTCATATTTGACCACATGTTTTCTTGGTTTATTTCAGATATGTGAAAAATGTGCAAATAAATGTGAAAATTAAGTGACCGGTTGCCTGTGGTTCATTCCGGGTCTCCCTTGTACTTTTGCTATCAGTTAGTCCTGTGTTAGTCACTGCTTGAACTCTGCTCAAAATATACATTCACCTTAAACATTATGTAACTGAACATACCTAACTGGTCTCTCTCTTTCTCTCTCTCTCTCTCTACACATGGTGCTCCAGTTTCTAGTGATCCAGACCCCCTCTTCAGATTCATCCTGGTGCTCTGCTTCTCGTAGGAGATCTCGTCACTTGGAGGCCTCTGGCTCGCTGATCAGGACAGTCCCCTGTGGTCTGGTGATTGGGGACGGTTCCACTTGACCATGAAGATGGTCTTGGACTCGGCTGATGCAGACAGCTGTTCTCTGATGAGTTGTGACTGCAGTTGCTCAATAGTTCAGGTATGAAATTCCCACAATAAGTTTTGTACCTGAGCCTCAAATAACAGTGGACTTCATATTAACGTAATTTCCTGTTATACCTTTCCTTCTCCACCCAAAGGAGGATGGGTACCTTGTTGAGTCTGGTTCCTTTCAAGGAGTCTTCTTTTTTTTTCATCTCAGGGAATTTTTCCTTGCCACCATAACATGATTCTATGAAGTTGCTTTGAGGCAATGACCATTAAAAAGCACTATATATAAAAAAAATTTTAAAACTGAATTGAACTGAAAATGTGAATGACAGCAAAATAGCACACCACTACTTGTTTTCATCTCTCTCTCTCTGAGTGTTTCTCTCCTGCTGGAAGCAAACCCCAGTTTTTCCTGAGGTAGCAACGTTTCCGTCCTCATAATATAATACTCATGACAGAGAAAGAAAATCTCAATTTTGCGATTGTTAAAATCAATATATAATCCATTCTAGATCGACAGGTTTTCAGAAGAAGCTGCCAAGCCGCTAGGTTATCTCCAGAAAGCAAGGCCAGGCTCACTCATTACTCCAGCTGCCTGAGAGACACCTGATTGGCGGCAGCTGACAGTCAGTGAAGCGATAAGGCTGCACGCTGGGCGCCACATGCATTGTTTCTCCAATCATGACTGGCACAGGGTTGATCCCCTGATAAGGACATCGTCAGTAGGTTGAATAACATGCTAGCACATTGGGTGAAGTTAAACAGTTGAACAGGCTTGCATTTGTGTTTATTGGTAAATGAATCAATGTGGCTTTTGGTGGAGGAGAAAGGGGTCTTAGTGATGGTGTGAGTATCTATCATTTCCACCTGGTGACTATGGCACTGCAAGGTCACCACTGATAGCTGAGAAAAGGTAATCACTAAAGAAGCGTGGACGATGAGACAACAGAAATCTATGGCGGACGTAAATCATTCTCTCAAAAGATACAGCAGTGGCCCTGACTGTAAAGGCCTGATTTACAACTCAACTCCAGTTTAAAAGCCATAAAGCAACACAAACAGGACATGACGCATATTCCTCCTGAGATTTGAATTGGGAGTAATTAGTTAATAGAGCATCTTTAATGTTGGAACTATTTTAAATGAAAAGCGATGATTGTGGTATAGTTGCATCGTGGCATTATTAAACTTTTAGATAGATAGATAGATAGATAGATAGATAGATAGATAGATAGATAGATAGATAGATAGATAGATAGATAGATAGATAGATAGATAGATAGATAGATAGTTAGATAGATAGATAGATGTCGACACAGTGTTTGAATGAATTACATTTTACAAATAGATAATGCAATTACTGTACACAAACATTTTGGAGTAAATTCGAAACTGGGACACTCACTCATGTAGCTTCTAAGCTAATTACGCTTCATCAGTCAAAAGTTAGGCAGAACATGGCCTTCTGCATGAAGGATAAAAACAAGTACTTGTTTGGAAGTATTTTTACAACGTGTACAAGAAGCACTGCTCCATGAGACTCCAGATTTTGCAATTAAACCCAATTCGCAGAGGAGCCTGGCAGAGTAACTAATTAGTCAGCGTAGAGGTGTTTTTAATGAACAAAGCCACTTCATCCGTTTAAAAGGAGATGCCTCATAGAAACACACTTTCTGATTAGCTTCAATTAAGTGCAACAATACATGATGCTCTTTTTTCATGCAAATGACTTCCCATTGCTCATACATGCAAAATCTATTGAGAGGCTACATGATTTTGTTTATTTCATTTTCCCTCGTTGCGGTAAGGAAATAAAGTCCTCTAATCTTGATCTGTCATGGCTAACTCATTGTCACAAAGAAGCTTCATCAGTGAAAACAAGTATCATTTTAGTACGCTGCGGTGAAAAGAAAAAATTTAATCTCACCCATCTTGCCCAAATTCCATTTTGCTGTCCACGTCTTCATATTTTTTAAATTTATTCTCGCACACAAATAGGATGGTTGACAGCTTTGATTTCTTGCTTTATTCAAGGAAGAATATATAAACCTCCTAAAATGCTGAAGATGCTCCGTCGCCATGGTGTATGGGCTTAGCCAGCAAAATAATGCACAGAAATAGGCATATATTGAATCGAATTTGATTTAATGTGAAAATAGAGCTTTTGGAAGAACCTTTTTTTTTCCATTTGAGTTTCCCAGAATTGGCACAAACCTGTGCGATGAATAACGAGGAGCTGAGAAGAAGAGATTGCTGTGGGGGGACGAATGGGTGCGGAGTGGGGGTTATCTCAAGTCACACTGCTTTCAGCTTGGATGTGCGCCAACACTGATGACAGACACAAGGCAATCAAGAGCAACTCATCAAACATGGGGGTGGGGGGGGGGGAGCAAATCAGCAGGTACAGTGAGTAACACACTTGCACAATTAGTCTACTGAGTCATACATTTAAAACACTTGAAAAAAAATTAACATATTTCTTTGAAAAATGTTCATTTCATTTACTTCACACGATTTGTTAAAAGGTCAAAATCCCAGGTTCATAGTTATAAGATCATACCATGTAAGTTGAGCAACCCAGCTGTAGCAAAATATTAAAGACAACCAACTCTGACCTGTTGTAGATATTCATGAGGAAGGGGACACTGAATGGCATAGGGGACTTTTCAACCATAGCAACCAAAAGCAAAGAAAGCGTATCCAATTCCCTTCATCCGCCCACCCACCCATTCTGGTTATAACTTTCTCTTGGTCTGGAGTTTCCACCATGGCAACTAAAAGTAATTAAATTCATAGCTTCTGACCTTACCAGTCAGATATCCTCCCACTCTCTGGCTTCAACACCCCCTTAATCCCAATATTGAAGCTTAGCTCACAAATATGGTGATTGCTATGGCAGGTCATAAAATCCCTTTCATAAGAAGCTCTATGCAAATCTGGAGTGATTATCTTATTGAAAGTAGGATTCTATCACCACAACAGTCATGCTGCTATCTGCAAGTCTCAGATAGGTAAACTGCTATGGTCTTTTAAGTGTATTTAGAGTTAACAAGAGCTGGAAGCTGTTCTGATTTAGGGGACTGTCTTTAATCTCTCGCAATGATCCACCCATCCACTTAGTGTGCAAATAGTAGATGACCCTTAAGGCTTAGCAGGTCATGACACAGATGGTGTCACTATATGATAGGTTAAAGGGCAAGGGGTAGGGGCAGTATTGTAGATTTGAACAAGAACCTTACAGAATAAAGAAAAGAGTCCTGTGTTAAAACTTTAAACTCGGTCATGCAATGGAAGTTGCAGTGAAATGTTTGAACCACTTATCAATTAAGTCCTGCTTGGACCAGTCAAATACTAGCCACATTATTCACTTTACCAGTCAGTGGTGTTAATGTTATGGTGGATTATTGTATATGTGTATTTACATATCAAATTATTATTGGAGGTGAACTCCATATCTTTCGTGAAACAGGATTGAGAGGGTTACAAGAGAGGAAAGGAAATGCATTATCAGGTCCCGGCATAAACCAATTCATCATTCCATTATACAGTACATTTCCATATCTAAACCCACACCTCCACTATTAGCAGTGCAGAGAAGGAAAAACTCCATCATTGCAGCAAAGGCCAAATGAAATACAAATATGAGCATATAATGTAACCTTCGGCCAGTGGAAGCCTATTAGAGTATCCTTTTCCTTCTCTTTCTGCATTCATTAACTTCTACCATTTACCGGCAAGACAGTGCAAGTCATTAAAAATGAATTCATCTCAATTAGGTGATGCATTAACAATATCCCAGATGAGGTATTTCGGAAGCTCCCTCTCTCTATCCGAGCCTCTGACTCACAGAAAAACCTGGCATAGCAACCTAATGATGTGCTCATGCCACAGATGGCGAATGTGTAGGCTCTTAGCGCTGATGGAATAATTAAAGAATAAAAACACAAGCCCGTTCTCCTTCCCTGACACTTTTAATTTTTGTGTGTGTAAAATGCATCAGTAAAGGCTCATCTATAAATAACCCCTGCAACACTTCAGTTGTCCGTGCTCTCTCAAAAGGTGGTTTCCTAATTACGAAGAAAATAGGAAGGTGGATATGTCCTGAGGCGAGACTTGGGCCTTAGACTTAATTCAGGTCATGTTGGCAGGATGGTGGGTTGCTCCTGTAAGCTCATTACTACTCAGGCTATGTGCAGGTCGCCAGCCTGGGATCGAGGCAAGTCACCTAACAGGGCGAAACAGCATACTGTCAGCATTAACTTCCTTCCTCATAAGTGGGAATTTGTAGCGGGTGGCAGAGAAGGAATTTGGCGGCTCATAGTGAACTAAAACGACCAGTATTTTGGTGAAATGCTTTGCCTGTGATGCTGGAGGCATTGATTTTGATCTTGCTCTCTTTCTCTTTTTCTGCATGCTCTCTTTCTCCTACTCCATGTCTCCATGTCTGACAGACCCATCAGTCATTGCTCACTATCATATCTAAAAGAAGAAGGCTGACACTTCTCCTTTAGAGTCCTGGAATGATGTATGATGCATATAACTCCCTATCCCTTTTTTTTTTTTTTTTAGTAAAAGTGGCAATGCAATCACAGTATTCTTTCAGCAATCAGGTCATGATCCCTGTTGATTCACTGCAACCACATTGTTGCAGTGACACTAATACGAAATTGTGCCAGGCTAGGATACTGTACCACATATGAAAAATGAGGGCTTGAAGAAAGGAACATTTCTATTTTATGGGTTTTGTGATTTATTTGATTGCTTTGTTAACCTTGATAAGGACAGTCTCAGTGCGGTGCCTACATGTTATGGTTGGTCTAACTACTGAATGAGAATACACAGACTTCAAAGAGAGTCACTTTTTTTCCCCTACAGAACAGAGCTTAAGCAAAACACTGCTGGACATTACATGGCAAGCTTTATGGCTTTTAAGATTATATTACTGATCTCTGAACAGGGGTGGAATTTTTTTTATCCTGATGCCCTGTTGGATTCAGTATACAAATACCTCTTGTGAAGGTAAGAGCACTGCTACATACTGTAGATGAGTGGATACACTCATCTGCAGATGATCTGAAAACAGAACCACACAATTGTCTACGACTAATAATGCCAGATTCAACATTAGTATGTTGGTACATAACAATGAGGATACCTAATAATCTCTCTCTCTCTCTATGGATCAAAACAAGCTGCTCTTGAAACTCCAGTGATTCTAACCACTACCAACTGCCTGATCAATCCTGTGCCTTCTTCTGGTTGTTCTGGACTAGTCCCTGGCACAGCTGATGATGGCCCCATATGAACTGTCTAAACATTTAAACACCATGAAGATGGCTTTAGACTGCAGTTGATACAGTTTTGCTACAACGGCATAGGAATTCAATTGCATGAAAGCTTTAGCACTGGAATTGCCATGAACAGTTTTGCACTCCAGTCTCCAGTTGTGAGCATTATAACGTATAACTGTGCTTTCTTTGCATACATACAGTAATCAATACCATAATCATGAGGAAAAATCAACCCTTGATAACTTGCACATTAAATAAACAAATTTAACTTGCTGGCTTCCAAAATGTACTTGCCTTTTCATGGTTAAATTTTTACAGCACAGAATACTACGAGACTGCAAGTTGTTTGCTGTGCCACTGGCATTTAGCCTTTGCTTCATCTTTACATACAGAGTTGGAGTTAGTGCAGCAGCACTTTAGTCCTTTAGTGTGTCCAACTCTCTCACCTCCTGATCTGTACACTCTTCATAACTTTCACCTTATTACCTCCCTCAGTGCCATGATGTTCATCTTCTCATAAATTACTATCTAGCTAAATAGATTTTTTTTATCATAACTCAGTTGCATTCTATAGTTGTGTTGCACTGAACCAGTCTATTATTTCTACATTGTTATACACTCTTATTCTCACTAATATGAAATTAACCATTTATGAAAAAATTGCACTAACAATGTTCCCCTATGATTTTAAAAACAACCTAACTTTTTGGGTAGAGCACATTTTGGGGCTTACCCTGGTTGAACCATCTCTACCACTCAGTTGAGGTACAGTATGCTATGCTGAGAAGTTCCACTAGATGACACAGTGTCTTTACACAGTATGGATTTCTAATTGATGTATAGCATTTCACAAGGGATGAAGTGGATCAAATGTCCAAAATGCATCCCAACACAACAATTTAGCATTTTAAGTGACTAATTTGTCAATTTATTGATCATGTAGCGATGTCTTAACCATTTGGCCTATATTGGAGTTTCCAAAAAAAAAATTCTAGCAACAGCAACAATGGCAATAGTAATAATTATATATTTTCTAACAAACAGCAAATAAGCTGCAGAACCACTAAGAACATTTCAATATAAATATACAGTATTTGATGTTTCCAGTTCATTTTCACCCTTCATTACTATCTTAGAGGTTTTGTGAAACGGGAATCATTTTCTTATGCAAATATCTATTTTGTCCAAGATTCTTAAGCAGTTTTCAGAATTATTATTAAAAGTTTGCTTATATTTTACTGAGTAGTACTGAGGAGGTAAATCGGATTTGTTTGTGACTTGTTCCCCTTTTTGGACAGGGTACAATGGTGAGACAATAGTGTTTATGCATGTCATTTCCTCCCATATGCTAATGCGGTATGCTAATCAGCACCTACAGAGCCTATAATTGGTGATAAGCCTCACTGCTGTGCCTCACTGTTAAGACAATGTGCATCAGCTTAACTGCATCTTATGCTACCTATTTCAAGTCAACATGCCCAAGACATTTCTTCATAAATTAAACCTTGTTGGTTTGACTGAAATTCACATTATTTTTAAAGGATTTCTAGCACTTAACCAGAACAAGCAGATTTTCACTGGCAATGTGTTACATAATTTAAACTTAAAACATCCTTCATAAAATGCATGGCCTCAACTGTATAATCTTTGGTGCATCACTAAATGTCAGTGGGAAAAAAATTGGCCAGGGATCTATCAAACCCATGTGTAAAATGCTCAATAAAATGTTATTCTGCCCATGAAATCTCTTTTAATTGCCCGCAACATAGGTTTGATAAAGTGTGGTTTACTACCTAACACAATATAATAATCAAGTCTTAAATAAAACAAAGGCAACAGTTAATGAAACAAACCAAGAATCTAATATTAAAATAAAGAAGAATAGATTTACGTTTTTGTTTCTTTGCAAGATGGGTGTTCAGCATACATTACTATTTAAAGCCTACTGACTGTAACACCTACGCTTATATTAATGCTTAAAGTGCACTTGATACACTTTGCTGCATTGCTAATTTAACTCAGGACCTTCGCTAAAAGAATACAGATATCGGATGTTAATAAAAAGCCATGGCTATATACTTGCATATTCATATTTCAATCTGCATCAGCATGCGTGTTTCCTATAGATGATCCGTACACGCCCACTCCCTTTATCTTTCATAATGCTCAGAGCAGAGGCTAATATGGAGCCCCACGAGCTCTGTGGTCTTTAAACGACTGTTAACCCGCATCTCACAGTGCAGACATAAGGCATAAAAATCCAGACGTGTGCAGCCCAGAGAGTAAATCAGAAGAGCCATCAATAAATAATTACATTCAAATGTCTCTTAATGACCAAACTTTGCTGACAGAGCTGGAGTTTATGGGCTCTGATTAGAGCTCGCACTGGACGCTTTTACAACATACCGGCCATAAAGAGAGGCTTCTGGCTCACTAATGACACAATGGCTTAAAGATAAAAGCCCCCTCCAATGTGAAAAAGCACAATAACAGCACAACAGTGACGGCAGTGCGGTGCAATATTACAGCTGGTCTTCCATTAGATGGCTTTTGTACCAACGAACACGTGCTGCTTATAGTATCACGACCGAATGGTGGTGCGAGTATGAAATTTTGGGAGTGTGAAAAAACACAATCCTTTTAACATGCCAAAAACCTTTTTTCTAGGCCAGCATTAATTTTTATTTGTATAGTGCTTCTAAAAATATACATGGTCACAAAGCAGCTTTACAGAAATATGGATTTCGAGTCCTAATGAGAAAGCCAGAGGTGACAGTTGTGAGAAAAATGTCCACAGGTGCACATGGAAGCACGTGCTCTTCTGATTGACACCGGGTACTGAGAATATAAATCATTGCTCTTCCACAAGCATATACTATAAAAGTCAAACAAACAGCATTAAGTGTGATGAAGGGGATTTTTGGTATGAGCATCATTAGTTAGTCATTAGTTATTAAAAATTCATGCAGTACATATTATTGGCTAGTTGAATGTTTTTGGATCATTTGTCTTTTCTAGAAAGGCAAGAAGGGTGCAGGTGTTACAATGTGGTTTCAACACTGTTTCATTATTCAGTATGGGCTTAACCTCAAAGTTATGGTGCTGTCAG
The DNA here is from genome assembly GCA_011419295.1 of Clarias macrocephalus. Lineage (NCBI taxonomy): Eukaryota > Metazoa > Chordata > Actinopteri > Siluriformes > Clariidae > Clarias > Clarias macrocephalus. The sequence goes on from JAAGKR010001867.1 coordinate 21,477, forward strand.
AAGAGTTCTACAGATTGGTGTGTGTGTGTGTGTGTGTGTGTGTGTGTGTGTGTGTGTGTGTGTGTGTGTGTGTGTGTGTGTGTGTGTGTGTGTGTGTGTGTCTGTGAGTGCTCAAAACCACTAATTTTATTATATACTCCTGAAACCGATCTCATTATGGCACTATAATGTACTGTACATCTATTACTGCGCAGGATGCTATAAAACATGGCAACAAGCAAAGACACTGTACAAATGATTAAAAAAGTAGTTTGATTAGGATGTGCTTTAATAGACCATAAGTGACATCAGATACTGGGACAGAACTACATAGAGCTGCAAGGAATATGACAAATTAAAGCACCAAATATCCTTGCTGTAGACGTGGAGGACGGGTATGACAGCAGGCAATAGACAGGTCTGTATCTGTTTCAAATACACGGAGATACAGACAGAGAAACACATGCACACGCTCCAGCATTCATCTGCCAGACGGCTACCTGTGGAGCGTCGTACTGTTCCTCCTGTCACTCGTCTCGTAGCAGTCTCAGAGGTACTTCCCTCCCCAAAAAAATACATTTAAGCTCTCTCTCTCTCTCTCTCTCTCTCTCACACACACACACACACACAAAAAAAAAAAAAAAAAAACACACCTTGGCAGCTTTCCACAGTTAAGCCCACCCTTACCACATTTCCTGTCACCCACTGAACATGAAGGACAACAATCTACCATGCAACACCTCCTCCCACCAGACCTCCTGCGCCTTAAATATGAATTATTTAAAGCTTCTACTGAAAATAGAACAAATGTACATTCACATATTTTGGCTCAACTTTTAAATAACCAGTAGGTTGTCATAATGTGTTATGTGTGGTTCTGCAAGCACATTCAGTAGAAACCCAGAAAAACGAAATCATGCAACAGGAAAAGAGAAAAGGGGGAATCCAGCTGATGGACACTGTGGGTATGAGTAATGCCTGAAAAGAGGGAGGTTATTAAAACAAATTGAAAAACAAAAGAAGAAAACATGGATGTTCTTTTGTGTTTTCTAATCCACTTATTCTTCCACGATTTAACTTAAAGCCATGGATGAGAACTGCTCTCTCTACTGCAACTGATCAGAAACATTCAGTGCATGAACACTTTCATCATTTATCGTATTGAATTGTTATCAAAAAAGGTAGTAAACCTTTATGTCTAGTGTGTGTTTTAAAGTAGGGGTGTCTTGGTCGTCTCACACCTCCTTGTCGTATCATGTTCCTTGCCATCAGTTTGAGTGCATGACGTTTGCATGTCCTCCCTGTTTTTCATGAGTAGTCCAAAGACATGCATTGTAGGCTGAATTGTGTTTCTGTAGTGTATGACTGGGTGTGTGCTTGTCCCCATCTAGGGTGTCCCCCCACCTTGTGCTCAGAGTGTACAGTATACAGTATATGCTACCTAGCCAAAAAAAAAAAAAAAAAAAACCCTCACCACCTGGATTTAACTAAGCAACTAGCTAAAAGCCTTCCATTAGATAATTACTGCAATGATTAATATCCAGGTGGCAAAAAGTTATTTAACAGCCATGTGAAAAGACCCATCATGTCATGGGAATGATGTTACTCTGTTTTAGAAGAATAAAAGTATTGCTCTGCATCAAGCAAAAAAAAAAAAAAAAAAGCTAAGGAGATTGTTGAAACTACTAAAACTGGTTTAAGGACTGTACAATGCATTATTAAAACCCATAAAGAAATATGGGAAGAAAACATTTATATTTGGCAGACAACCTTATCCAGAGCAACTTACATAAGTGCTTTGAAGGTTCCATGAAAAAGTTCTTACACTGGTTCACTAGGTTATCAGTTAAACACTGTTTTTTTACCCAAAAATTAAACCAATGAGGCTAATCGGGGGCGTTTAGCATTAATTTGCTAGGGAGCTTAAAGAATGGACTGCGGAGCAATGGAAAAAAGGGTCATGTGGTCTAATGAGTCCAGATTTACCCTGATTCAGTGTGGTGGGTGCATCAGGGTATAGAAGAGAGGCAGATTGAAGTGAGACACCCATTATGCCTAGTTCCCACCTCACAAGCCTGTGAGCCTGTGATCCCCAGTGTGATGTGCTCAAAAATGAGGTCAGCTGATGTCCTAAATATACTGAATGACCATGTCCCCCCAATGGATTTTTTTTCCATCCCTGATGTCATAGGTATATTCCAAAATGACAATGCCAGAGTTCATCTGGCTCAAATTGTGAAAGAGTAGTTCAGGGAGCATGAGAAATCATTTTCAGTCATACATTGGCCACCAGCACTGACGCCTTGCACATCCAGTGTCCGGGTTCTGATCCTGGCCAGGTTTGATTCCCACCTCTGGGTGCACGGAGTTTGATTATTCTCCCCGTACTTGGTGGGTTTCCTCTGGGTACTTCGGTTTCCTCCCACAGCCCCAAAACCTGCAGATTAGGCTAATTGGTGTTCACAAATTGCCTGTAGTGTGTTATTGAGTGTGTGTATGTGTGTGCCCTGTGATGGATTGACACTCTCTCCAGGGTGTACCTTGCCTTGTCCCCCAAGTCTCCTGGGATAGGCTCCAGGCCTCTTTTGATCATCCTATAGACCTGATTAACAATATTTTGCGTGTGCTGACGAAGGCTTTATGCAACTGTCCAACTCTCCTATCATCAATACAATTAAAAATATATATATATATATAGGCTTGAGGTTTACTCACTTTGTTTTTATTAATACTGTTCAGAATGCCAGGAGTACAAAACTAAAGTAGAATTTAGTTTTTCTCCTAGAGTTTGTAAAGTTCTAACAAATCCCCTCTGCATACGAATATATACATGTCTAAGGTGGGCAGAAATTGTCTGAGACAGCACCCATCCATCAAACGAGCAACAGACTGGCCAGCTCACTCCTAATCCCTTCAGTCTTAGAGTCTGAACAGGTGGAGGACACTAACATAGCAGCAAATCATTTACCTCAAACCACAGCGCTTAATAATAAAGCCTAAGACACAAATAAATTCTGCATGATCGAACAATGGCAGATTCATGTGTCCTGGTGTTCAAATAATTCTAAATATTAAAAAGAGACACACATTTAGTGATGTAATCTAAAGTGACAAAAACAGACACCATGTACCCAAAGCAGCATTGACATTAAGAAACATATTTTTAACATTGTAACTCCAAAAACCAAATGTTTATTCAAATCAAGAGACGATTAATGTGTTGCTTCTGTAGAAGACTGATCATTCCTGGATATCGTCCTCGTGATAAAGGGATTTAATAGACTGGCTTGTAATCGTCAAAGCACTGCAATGGAATAATGACCATTAAGGAACTTTCACCAGCCTGTAAAAGATGGCAACCACTGTCACTGGGTAAAGTGAAAGCATTGCTTCAACATTTGGCATAAATTGGGCATAAAGAATACACCTTCCATTTTGCTCGAGCTAAGACTCTGACACTTTGGCATGAGCTGTTTTATCTCTGATACACAATGCAGCATGCTGGCTATTAGTGGAAAGACATCCCTTCATAGCAGCAATCTTTCTGTAGGGTTAAACAATTCATCAGTTGGTTACAAGACAAAAAAGAAGAGGGAGCATTTGTGTGTGCATGAATTAAATGAATCTTTTTGCATTAGGAAACTTTTGGTACTGGATGTGCTCATGGCAAACTGAACCACCTTTCGAGTGTTAATACCTTCCAAATATACAGTACAGTATTTACAGTCAAAGATAAATCATTGCTTAGATGTCTCAACTTTAAGCCTTTATAAAATCAATATCTAGAGCTGGATAGTTAAACTCAAACTCCAACCAGGCGACATCGTTATTTTTAGGCAATAATTTCTTATCTATTTTATTGATTAACCATATAAAATATTCCTGAAATAAAATAGGAAATATATTTCCTGTGCAAAGAAGAAACCTTACAGAAACTATTCTGCATAAATCAGCTATTATGTTCTGACATTTATTTTTGTAATAATTTGTTTAATAATACTGTATATAACTTTTTCCAAATGTTGAAACTATAAACCATTGGAAAACATGTTTAAGAAGGCTTATCACTTCTATGCCCTCCAGTGCTCCAATGTTCTTTTTCATTACAATTTGGTGGTCTCAACACTGTGTTATACCGGGATATGGAGTGAATCTTTGATTCAGACTAAGGGCCAACATCAACTGAGTTACTGAGTTTTTAGGAACCATTCCTTCCTGTATCAAGAGCATCAGAAAGGCATGGATTTTAACTAGCATTTCATCCATGTGTGATTTTTTAAAGCACTTTAAAAACTGCACTTGTTTTTTCTGCAATTGTTTTTTTTTTTTTTTACATTAACCTATGGTTCTGGTGTGAATGATAGATAGTGTAAAAATGTTGACTAGTAGATAGCACAGTCTGTTTCAGTGTTATTTCTTGGCATGTCCAGACAGGGCAAATTAAACAAGGCAGTGGGGCAGGTTTGGTCAGCTCTCTTGACTTTGACACATATGATCTAGTGAAAATAACCCCCCTGACACCTCTTGAAGATTCTCTTTAATCTTTTCAAACTATTACAGTGCCCAACATTATAACCTGACATTTGGAAAAGTCACTTTAAAAGTCACACTATGCATGTTGAAGAATACCAATATTACAGATTAGAATATGAATATGTGTTACAGTTTCACTCATCATATTATACTTTTTTATATGAAAGTGCTGTTCAATTCTTCATTCTGACTTTTCAGAATGTTGATTTTATTTGTCACATATAAATTATTACAAAGTGAAATTGTCTTTCCATAACTGGGGTCAGACATACAGTAATACAGTGCCCCTGGAGCAGAGAGGGTTAAGGACCTTGCTCAATGGACATTGGCACTGCATGCAGTAGCTGGGGAGTATGGGGTGTGGCAACCCACCAGGACTGAACCCGGATCCTCAGATCCCCAAACCAACAACCTAGAGCCTTAGCCACCTGAGCTACCACTCCCTTAAAATAGCTTCCCTGACTGGGAATCAAAGCCAGGCCACGGCGGTGAGGGCGCCAAATCATAGCCACCAGATCACCAGCGTTTATTGTTATGACAGTAGTTCTGACAATAGTGGCATCTGCAAAGTAAATGTCTATATTTATAGCACTTAGTTCTGACTGGGTAATCTGATTGGTCGTCAGCCATTCCATGGTGTGGTGATAAGAAACAGTAAAAGCACTGGGACGTTAACTATATGCATCACCCCGTGTCACAGGTGTTCTAATTACTGTCAGTCGCAGCATGAGAAGGTGTAGGTCAGTACAGTCTACAGTACTAAGGAGAGAGCAAGTGCCTGCAAAAATCCACATTTCAAATGAGTTACAGAAGGGCTTTCAGCAAAAAAAAACATACTGTATATGACAATATTGGCATCTTAAACAACACTTAAACAATCCCTTATTATTGCTTCTATTTCATTAAGAACTGCCTGTGTTGTCTTATTCATACCTAAGGCAGACTGAGTCCATTTAACAGTCTTTGTTATTTACATTTAGCTGATATTCTAAAGAGGAATAAGTTGAAATATAAAGAGAAACAGGACTGTTCCAGGACTGTCCAGCAACTCCATATTTTATTCTCTTCACCGATTGACTGAGCAGTACAAGCAAGAATTTAAAACTACTTTCACCCCTGTTAATTACCCTAACTGTGAGTCGCTAACTGTCGATCACCAGCTCTGCCATGCCACAGTTAGTTAGTCCCACCAGGCACAGAAGGATGCATGTTGTTGGGGCAAATTAACTGGTTGAATGAACAAACAAATTAGAAACTGTTAATAATAAATGGTGTTTGTGGAACTGTTGAATAGAAGCAATATCACACTCGAGGTTGTGTTCTTGTATGGGATATCATTAGGGCTGTGATGCCTTTGGCACTCGGGCGTCAACCTTGTGGCCAGCCGTGCTGGTATTCATGGTATTCATCACCGAAATTGCTTAATTCTCTTAATGCTCTTGTTCTTAATAAATTATAGGTTCCATAGTAAAATTACTGGGATTTGTATTTTTGATGCTGCACTTAGTCAAAGTCAAATCAACATAATTTTATTTATTTTTTGTAATTTCTACTATATACAACTGGTACAGTATTACGTGAAACAAAAACAGCATTCCCAGAGGATGGTGCTACACAAATCAGAACCGAATTACATGAGACTACATGTATGTAATACATTAGACAACAGCATACTGTATGACCAAGTGCACATGTGCAGACCTGTGAAAAACAGAGCAAGACAGTACACTCATTCATTCTCTATACTGCTCATTCTTCCCAGGGTCACGGGATGCCCCGAGGATTGCTGACACAAGGCGGGGTCAACCCTGGACGAGGTACACAAGTACACACTCCTACACAACACAAATCCATCAAGCACTGGGTGAACATCCAAACTCCATGCATCCAGACCCAAACTCAACAACTCGAACCCCCCCCCATAAAAGGACAATGCAGTGGCAACCGTACAAAGTTGTATTCATTAAAACATTTAAGCAGTGTCTGTTGTCAACATTATCCATTAAGCAGGTCTTCCACCAAGAGAAGGTCTTCAGAACAGAAGTCATGGAGCTTTTTGCCTTCTCAGTCTGCACAAGCTTAACCTGCATTTTATTTTTTTCACTGGTTTCAAGAGAAAGAAAGACTGTACACAGCTGCCATAAAGTAAGTGATAACAGAAACTAAAACTGTTTCACAGCCGTTCCACAACATTAACTGTACCAATAAACAGATAAAAAAGAATGCCGTGTCACACAACCCTATCACTGATCATGCTCTGCCTTGTTTTATTCCTAACATATACAATCAAGATGAGGCTGTCACACATAAACCGTAGATGCATGCTTTTTCAAATAGACTGTTGCACAGGGCAGAAATAAAGGCACTACACCTGTGAAGATGTGCTCGGAGGAATATGCACTTTGTGGTGTTGTGTGAAGAAAAAACAACCACCTGCTACCGTGCCTCAGGATCCATCAACATCCAATTAACACTTTTCCTCCTTTGTCCGGAATGAGAAGCTGTGCATGTTTTTATTGAATCCTGAATACATCTTCGGCTTAAAAAAAAAAAATCTGACTTTAAGGTGATTCCAGTGGGTTAACATGGAGGAAAAGTGCGGCTGTGTGGATCTGAGTTTATAATGTAGCTAAATGACTCCATCTGGTGTTAGAGCAACAGCAGCACACTTTTTTTTTTAAATAATAGCATAAAGGGATATAATCCACTTGTTTATAATACATACCAACACAACCATTAAAAAGCATAAATGCTCACCAAAAAAAAAAATTATTTCCCCGGAGGCAGCAAAGATTTGCACACATCTGTCTGAATGACACAGACAAAGTTGTGCAAAACATCACATTTAGGGTTCCAAGCCCAAGCAGAAATATTTTGTGAAAAGGAGCTTTGTGTGCAGATTTATATTATAAATGCTTACAATTTTCAGTAATGCTTATGAGTTACTGCTTTCCACACTGACTTATTAGTTCTTTACACTGCTGAAAAATAATATTTTCCCCTGAATAATCTTTGACATTTGCATTCCTATGTGGCAATGAGTCAATTCCTATCATTACTGGATGTTCCTTTGTGTGTGTGTGTGTGTGTGTGTGTGTGTGTGTGTGTGTGTGTGTGTGTGTGTGTGTGTGTGTGTGTGTGTGTGTGTGTGTGTGTGTTTTTCTCCCTGTGTTAGTCATTTCCAGGCATGTTTTTTACTGCCCATTGTAGACAACAGCAAAAATTAGATTTCCGTCTCCACTGGGTTGTTCACCATATCAATAAATCTTCACTGGAGTTAGGTATTAACTGTACTATGAGCGTGATATGATTAATGATGAAACTGAGACCAGCATTGCTAATGGTGTGTGAATGCAGATGTAATGCATGTGCAGCTCCAAGAAGGTCTGAGCATGATAACAAGCAGATTGTAATCAGCATACTTGTTGTTAATGAGCTGCAGTTAATTAGCAAAACTAGAAAATGCAAACCATTGTGCACACCTCCTAATAGGAAAACAAACAAGACCAAAATCAATCTTTACAAATAAGACCGTTATCCTGAATGTTATCACATTTGTAAGTACTTCACATACAGTACCAGACATATTTTGGATTTATTTTCTACATTCTAGAACAATACTGGAGATTTCAGAACTATGAAATAACACAGACGACAATAAGTAATTAAGTAACAACGACAACAAAAGGTCAGTTGTTATTTTAAGACATGAAGGTCAGCTACAGTATGCATTTGCAAAACCCATCAAGCACCATGATGAAACTGGATTTCATGAAAACCATCCCTGGAAAGAAAGCCCTCTGCTGCAGAGGAGAAGATCATTTAGAGTTACCAGCCTCAAAAAAAATCACCAATTAGCATCACCTCTGATTAGAGCCGTTATGAAGGATTTACAGAGCATAAGTAGCAGACACATCTCAATATCAACTGGAAAAAACATGGAATTAGAGGGCGTGTTCAAACTTTTGACAAGTCGTACAAGTCATGGCAGGCAGGTAGTACTAGCCAGACATTGCATACCAGTCACACAATATGATCATACATTCTCTAAAGCAATTGATCATAAAGGACATCAAAATGCTTACACATTTGGGACCTGTACAACTGACTTTGCTTCTGCAGATTAACTGTGAAAGTGTGAACCAGGCGTGCATGCCACGAAGGACGTCAAGATGCCTTTTTTTTTTTTTATGTCTGAAACATTTTTGCTCTGCTAAGTGCATTTTAATGACACTCCTCAGGATGCAATCACCAGAATGGAAGATAATCCTCTGGTTTAGTTCTGTTTGATCTGCAGAACATGGCCAATCTGCAGGAGGAAACCACAATTTCCCCTAATACCCTTAAGCACCTTTCATATCTAAACTGCTTATCCCAATCTTTAACGTGTAAATTTTGACAAGGGCACACTGTGCACTTTTGGCCAGGCTATGAAAATAGGATACAATTTGCAATATCACCAACAACACCGGTCTGAAGCAATGAACTGGTATTAGGCTGGATTTGGTATGATTTGGCATGTAAAAAGAAAAACGTCAATAAATGACGTCTCGGGTTACTTAGCTGTAACCCTGTTCCCTGATAAAGCGGGAACGAGATGCTGCGTGAAAACGCTATGGGAACATCTCTCTGTTGCCCGGTTGTGAAGCCTGTGCATGTCAAACCCGCCGAATACCTTCAGCTTATGACCTGTGCCAGGCATGACGTCACCGAATAAGGTGCACCTGCAGGTTATAAATAGGAGTGAACCGGAAACATCCTCAGGTCAATTTTGTCTGAAGGACGTCCAGGCACGCCAGCAGTGCGGCATCGGAACGCAGCATCTCGTTCCCGCTTTATCAGGGAACAGGGTTACAGCCAAGTAACCCGAGACGTTCCCTTTCAAAAGCTACACTCAATGCTGCGTGAAAACGCCGCCGCACTGCAAGTGTCTGGACCCCCAGGTTGTGTAGCGTGTGCGCACAAGCCGAGGAGGTCTCAGACCTAGCTCTGGGATGCTGATTGAAGGATCCGTGAACCCGGAGTAGCATTGACATCCAGACTATAAAATCAAAAACAAACGTGTGTGGAGAGGACCAGCCCGCCGCATCACACACCTGCTGCAGGGGGACGCCTCTTGCCAAGGCAATCGATGAGGCAATCCCCCTGGTTGAGTGAGCCCTGATTCCCAGAGGCGAAGTGTGACCACGCGCCTCATAGGCTAGAGCAATGGCATCTCTCACCCAGTTTGACAGAGTCTGTCTAGTGGCAGCCGCCCCCCGGTTGCGGCCCCCATGGCAAATAAAGAGCTGCTCTGACTTACGCCACTGGCTAGTGCGGTGGACGTAGATCCTAAGAGTACGTACTGGACACAGTAAGTGAAGTCTCTCCTGCTCCGGAGCTGTGAAAGGCGGAGGACAGAAGGCTTCGAACACAACTGGGTGCATGGTCGAGAATGGAACCTTGGGAAGATAGTTCAGGTGAGGATGCAGGTTAGCTTTGACTAGCCCAGGGGCAAAGTCTAGGCAGGATGGGGAGACTGACAGAGCCTGCAGATCTCCAATCCTCTTCAAAGAAGTAATAGCCATAAGAAAAACCATCTTAAGAGACAGAAGCCTGACAGGCGCTGACTCTAGTGGTTCGAATCTGGCAGTGAACTGGGTCTATGTGTCTTGCCATACACCAATTTTCAAATACACTCCATTTGAGGGCACAAGTTCTTTTAGTGGAGGGAGCCCTGGCACTTAAAATGGTTTCAATTGCACTGGCTGAAAGCCCAGCATGTCTCAGTTGGTCCCCTTCAGGGGCCAAATGTGAAGGTTCCAGAGCTCGGGCCGGGGATGAAGTATTGTCCCCTGTGCCTGAGACAGAAGATCCCTCCCCACTGGAATCACCCAGGGTGAGCCGTCGAGGAGAGATATTAGATCCGAGAACCACACTCTGGTCGGCCAATGGGGCGCTATCAATAAGAGGCGCAACCCTTGTTGACGGACCCTCGCCAGGACTCCCGGGAGCAGAACTGTAGGTGAAAATGCATAAAGGCGTAACCTGGGCCACGTGTGGGCCATTGCGTCCAGACCCAGGGGAGCTGGAGGAGTCAGAGAGTAGTAAAGGGGGCATTGTGCTGCCTCTTGTGAGGCAAAGAGGTCCACCTCTGCTACGTAAAATCTTTCCCAGATTTGACGGACTTCTTCGGGGTGGAGCTTCCATTCCCCCTGTTCTACAGCTTGTCTGGATAGCAAGTCTGCTCCTATATTCATGTGCCCTGGAATGTAAATCGCCCTGAGGGAGAGGAACTTGTCCTGTGCCCAAAGCAAAACCTGGTGCGCTAGCTTGTTCAAGCGGCGCAAACGCAGCCCACCCTGGTGATTTATGTACGAGACTACTGCAGTGTTGTCCACCCGCACTAGGACATGGTAGCCTCTCAACTGCTGGAGGAAGTGTTTCAGGGCCAGAAACAAAGCCATCATTTCGAGGCAATTGATGTGCCACGCGAGAAGATGACCTCTCCAGCTCCCTTGTGCTGGACGGCCATCCAAGACCGCACCCCAGCCCGTGAGGGAAGCGTCTGAGTGGGACCCAAAGTCAGAAACCGGGGTCTGAACCACATAGAAAGGGTACGAAGCCCCCGGCGCGTAACCCTTATTAGCCTCTGGGGGTTGGCCCCTGAATGAAACCCCCTGGCTCTTAGCCACAGCTGAAATGCTCTCATGTGCAGAAGGCCCAAAGGTATCACCGTGGACGCAGCCGCCATGAGGCCTAAAGATTTCTGAAAGTGATGAACAGTAACCTTCTGGCCTAGCTTGATTTCCCTTAGGGTGTTGAGAATAGATTCGACACGAGCAGGAGACAACTGTGCCCGCATTGGTACCGAATCCCATGTGACACCCAAATATGTTATCCTCTGAACAGGAAGGAGAACGCTTTTTGTGGCATTGAGTCTCAATCCTAAAGAATGAAGATGGGCTAGGACGACATCTCGATGTCGAAGCGCTAGCTCCTGAGACTGGGCCAGAATCAGCCAGTCGTCTATGTAATTCAAAATACGGATGCCCTGCATCCAAAATGCATCCATGCACTTTGTATATGTGCGGGGTGACAGAGCTAGGCCAAATGGAAGGACCCATTACTGGTAAGCTTCGCCCCCAAAGGCGAACCTCAGGAACTTCCTGTGCTGTGGCAATATTTCTATATGGAAATATGCATCCTTGAGATCGATTGTCACAAACCAATCCTCTAGTTGAATTTGAGACAATCATTTTGACAGTCAACATTTTGAATCTGGTTTTCCTGAGATAGCGGTTCAAGTCGCGAAGATCCAAGATCGGACGCAACCCCCCCCCTCTCTTGGGCACCAAAAAGTACCGACTGTAGTAGCCCGACTCTCTGTCTGGAAGGGGAACATGTTCTATGGCCCCTTTGCCTAGCAGAGTCTTTAACTCCTGGGCCAGCAGATGTGCTCAGTCCGGTTTCACGGAAGTGGAGACCACACCGTTGAAATGCGGAGGGCGATGTGCAAACTGAATCCTGTAGCCTGTGCCTACAGTCTTTTGTACCCAAGGAGATATGCCTGGCAGTAGTTTCCACGCTGCCAGCTTCTCCGAAAGGGGCATGAGCTTTGACACTTCGGCTGGATGGGGGGGGGGGTGTTAGGTGTTGGGTATCCTGAAGTATGGTAGGAGATACCCGAACACCCAACTCTTCGTTGGAGACCGGCGCTCCCCGAAACACCAGTGAACACCGGCCTCCATGGAGTTGAACACCGGCCTCCATGGAGTGCCAGGGAGGAGGCCCTGTTTTGTGATGAAAATCAAGGCGCCCCTCCCTGGGGGGGAAACCCCCAAGACCCCAGATGCACGAATCTCAGGGCTTCCTCTTCGAAGAAAGGAAGCTCCTCAGATCTGGTCTTTTTGAGGCAGATTTCTGAGAAAGGCGGCGAGCCCCACCCCAGTCTTTACGAGGGGGTGTGCGGCTGGTCACGCTCTCCTTCTGGACCTCACGCCTGATCGGCCCCGGCCATTTCTGGCCCCTGGTGGCCGATGGTCCCGGTTCTTGAGCACAGCGGGGAAGGAACCAGGTGCACCTTATTCGGTGACGTCATTCCTGGCAGAGGTTATAAGCCGAAGGTATTCGGCGGGTTTGACATGCACAGGCTTCACAACCGGGCAACAAAGAGATGTTCCCATAGCGTTTTCACGCAGCATTGAGTGTAGCTTTTGAAAGGAAACATACTGCATTAAGAATAACTGCCACAACGTTCAGGACATCTAACAAGATCATAACTTGATGCTAGTATGGAAAACTGCAAACCAGCTTTCACAGCAGAACTACCCATAGATGAACAACCAAGGAAACCTTCCATTACAGACGTCCCCACTACAGTTGAACAGGATGGACCCACACAACGCTGCCAAGATGCATATTTTGATCTTGTGTTTGTGGTTAGAAATTTTAAGCCAGTCATTAACCCAGGCTGTTGTGGTTATGTGCATTAAAACTATTGTGCATCCATATGGGCAGGATCAGAAACACAATCTGAATTATTTGTCATGTTTCACTCTGCCCAATCAAAATTTTGAAATTAGAAAATTTTGTGACCCACAATTAAGCTTGCTTTCCACTGCTTTCTCTGTTTTCTTGTTCATCAAATAAACTAGAAAGACTGGCACTCAATACTTATCTCCCCCTCATATTCTGCAGTAGCTGGAAAAATCTGTATAGTGCATCATCAGGGCTCCTGTCTATATAAAATGTGTACTTATGCAATAAATTTGGCCAAAGTTTTCTTGTAATCATACAAAATGGCCCAAGCAAAAGTTTTCGTTCTTTAAATCCTACAAATTATTAAAATCATCAAGAGAGCCAAAAGTACAGTATGCATTTTTTACTTTCTGCAATATTTTCTCCTTTAAAAAACTAAATGGGTTTCCTTAAACTTAAAGGGCAGATATTTGCTTCAATTAAGTTTCATAAAAAACCTGATCAATGTACAGCAGCATCAGAGATTAAAGGTAACGGAGTACATTTACTTAATTACTGTAGTAAGTACATATTTTACATATCTGTACTTTACTTAATATACTTTTTACAATCACTTTACTCAAAAGTATAACAAATATGTACTTTTACCTAACTACATTTCTGTATGTCGTTGTGTTACTTAATGACAACATTGTGTAGCAAGCAGTGTTTGGAATCAGAAGCGGAGCTGCTTGCGGACAGCGACAAAATGGCAAGGTTTTACTATAAAAAGCTACTGTAAGCTAATACATTAGCTCTGTACACAAGCTCTGTACATTTGATACTTAGTAAATCTGTGGTAAATTTAAAGGCGAGTGTTTCTGTACGTTTATTCAAGTATACGGGTAGATAGATGACTTCTACCTTTACCTGAGCAATATTTGCCCAAGGGAATCTCTACTTTTACTCAACTACAGAATTTGTGTACTTTGTCCACCTCTGAGCAACATTAAAGAGATGTAAGCACCAAATCAGACTCATTGTCAAATTATGAATTTTTGCCAACTGCTAAAGAAATAAAGACTGCAAAGAAAAAGGTAAACAATAAGCTTCTGTAGATTTGTAAAGCACACCTGCTACAGTATTTAATAGGTTTATGTAGAATTATAGTGAAAGACTAACAAGTCTAAGACTAACTTTAAACAAGAAAAAAACAAAACCTGTACTTTGGATTTTTAAAAAGGTGAAAAAAAAAACCCCACCAAAGTCACACTACACAAAACCAAATGTTTAGGCAAGTGTGACAAACAAGAGTTAACCATGCTGAATGAGTCACATTTATACACAGTGTAAATGAGAATCAGGTGTGTAATCAGACGGGATGAGTCAAAGGTAACCCAATGTGGGCGTGGCTGTTGGCAAGGGATTGTGGAAAGTGGGGCAGGCTGTTCATAACACAACCACATCCAAATGTGGGCAACAAATTAAGTTCAAATCACATAGCACTTTGTACGCACTTGAAGAGCCGATTTAATCATTATTCATTTGCAAAACCAGATACAAAACATTCATTATAATCATTTAAGTTTGTCAGAGAAAATCAGTTTGCAAATTGATGGATAAATAAAATGTTAACTATCATTCAACAGAAATGTGACTGTATAAATCTGCACCCTGGCTTATTAGCAGTGACTTTTTTTTCATCTAAGAAATCAAAATTTCTCAGAAATCTAATTATTCTGCCTGAGATCAAAGTTAATAAATCTTATTTAATTTCTGTCATGGCCCACACATCCACTTTTATACATGGTGTTAGGAGCCGAAAACAAGGTGGCTGTGTGCTTTCTAAAGATTGTCACATTCTAAAGATTGTAAGATTGTATTGTGTGATCTTGAAGCTTTTAGAAAACTTTGGAATGTTGAAGGGCACAACACAAACGGAGATGGAGCAGTGCTATGATGGGTATCTGCTCTGAGAAATAAGGGTTTTGAGTCAGGCTTGTTTATGTGCACTATTACAGCAGAGAAATGTACTAGAAAATACTAGTCTGTGCAGGATATTCAGGGAAATATTGTATTGTAGTCTATTTGTGTATCTGTAGTCTTTTAATTGAGTCAGTTCTTGGATGTAAAGGAGCAGAAAGAAATTCTGTTCTCCATTTACTCAGGGTCAGGTACAGTATGAGCAGTTCAACTGCAGTTGCAGTTGAATAAAACTTTACTTCCAACAGTAAGGAAAAGAGAAAATGTGGAACAGGCATGGGTCCAACAAGGTGCAAACAACATGTGGACTGTGAGACAAATCTCAGATATTATAAACAAGAAGAGGGTTAAAACCAGAATAGTGTAGACTCAGAATTACAGGCACAATTAACCTTCTGGTGGCAAAAACACAAAGCATAATACTATCCAACTGTTAACATGAACCTTAAGTCGTTATATACTGTTTGTGGTGAACATACTGTATGTAGTAGTCAAAAGGAATATAAGGTTGTAGGAATGTAGGAATAGATTTACAATTTAAATTAAATTTTAATTTGAATATTTATTTTTTTATATTCATAGACAACTTTTCTGCTGGGTTTTGCATGCAGAAAAGAAACAGGTGCAACAGTCAACATCCTCCAAATAAGTGTAGGTATTTCATGCTCAGGTGCAGGATGCTCAGGAATACTCAGTAGCTAATTTCCTTATAAAACTGTACAAATTTTATCTGACACTAAAAGGCTGTCAAAGCATTGTCATGCCAAAATGTGTGTCTACTAACACATATACTTGGACAACTGGTGGAACTAGCTAACCATGACTTGCAGAACTGCCGGCCGACAGTTAGCAATTGACAGCTAGTGTAATTAACCGGAGTAAAAGCAACTTTAAATTCTTACTGGTAATATTAATCCGAAATATTAGATTTACCACTTCTATATTTCCACTTATTCCTTAAATATACTTATACTTAAAGCTAACTTCAAGTAACTTTCTGAAAATCCCTTTTTCTACACATCAAGTAGTGGTGCCCTTGATAAGGGGTTAAAAGTGGGTTTGGAGTCCAGCCTTGTGTTAGACGCTAGCTAGCTTTGTAGATTGCATTAGCCATGAACTAAACAGATGGTTCCCAGGCGATTCTGAATGATTTAACAACAATTACTATGGGGACAAAGTTATATTTAACATGACTATAAGATTAAGATATACCAAATGCCTATTTGAGATTGGCCTACACTGTAGTTCCTAAACTTTTTTTTTTTTTTTTTTTTAACATCTATATTCTTCAGATAAGTAGCTTGGATAGTCCTCAGTGTTATTCAAGATGAAAACAGATTTCTGTAAGGAATTGTTATTGTGCAAGTTAAAATATGCAGAATTTTTAATAAAAATGTTATCTATGAAAAAGATAATTTGACCCTCCACTACAGGTAACACTATAAACACTAAAAACAAAGCAAGAAAACATGTGCAGTTTTTAAACAAATTTTAAACAAAGAAATGTATGGCTGTATATCAGACATTAGTCAATTAAAGTCAAGTAACTTCATCTACAGTGGTGTGAAAAAGTGTTTGCTCCCTTATTGATTTCTTATTTTTTTGCATGTTTGTCACACTGTAATGTTTTGATCATCAAACAAATTTAAATATTCGTCAAAGATAACACAAGTAAACACATCATGCTGTTTTTAAATGAAGGTTTTTATTATTAAGGGAAAACAAAATTCAAACCTACATAGCCCTGTGTGAAAAAATATTTCCCCCCCCTGTTAAAACATAACTTAACTCTGACTTATCACACCTGAGTTCAATTTCTCTAGCCACACCCAGGTCTGATTACCGCCACACCTGTTCGCAATCAAGAAATCACTTAAATAGGACCTGCCTGACAAAGTGAAGTAGACCAAAAGTTCCTCAAAAGCTAGAAATCATGCTGAGATCCAAAGAAATGAAAAAAAAATACTTGAGATCTATCAGTCTGGAAAAGTTTATAAAGCCATTTCTAAAGCTTTAGGACAGCAGCGAACCACAGTAAGAGCCATTATCAACAAATGGCAAAATTCCGGAACAGTGGAGACCTTCACAGGAGTGGCCGGCCAACTAAAATTACCCCAAGAGCGCAGCCACAATTCATCCAAAAGACCCCAACAACATCCAAACAACTGTGGCCCTCGCTTGCTTTAGCTAAAGTAAGTGTTTATGACTCCACCATAAGAAAGAGGCTGGGCAAAAATGGTTTGCATGGCAGAGTTCCAAGACGAAAACCACTGCTGAGCAAAAAGAACAAAGGCTCGTCTCAGTTTTGCCAGAAAACATCTTGATGATCCGCAAAACTTTTTGGAAGGTGTGTCCCGTTATGTGTGGCACGCATTTCAGAAAGAACATCATGCCATCAGTAAAATATGGGGGTGGTAGTGTGATGGGCTGGGGCTGTTTTACTGCTTCAGGAAGACTTGCTGTGATAAATGGAACCATGAATTGTCTGGCCATCTGTTTGTGACCTCAAGCTGAAGCGAACTTGGGTTCTGCAGCAGGACAATGATCCAAAGCACACCAGCAAGTCCACTTATGAATGGCTGAAGAAAAACAAAATGGAGACTTTGGAGTGGCCTAGTCAAAGTCCTGAACTGAATACAACTGAGATGCTGTGGCATGACCTTAAAAAGGCGATTCATTTTCACGAAAAAATTCCAATGTGGCTGAATTACAACAATTCTGCAAAGATGAGTGGATGAGTTTGTTGATCTGAAACATTAAAAGGTGACAAACATGCAAATAAATAAGAAACTTTGATTAATGAGAGCTCTAAGAAAAACAGGGTGTCATTGACAAAGATATAGACATAAAATGAGAGATATGAAAAATGGAAAATTATGTAGCATTACGTGAAAGGAAAAAGGGGGTCATTTTGCAGAGTGGCTGAGGGGATTTGTAGTCACTGTGTCACAAGAGCAATGGTGAATCCCCTTTCACGTAAGAGGAAGGAGCATGCTGATGACTGGAATCCTGGGGTGCAGTCAACATTTCAGTTCATTCCAACAGTGTTCATTATGGCTGATTTGCGGGCTCGGTGTGGGAGTCTCTATTCCAACTTTGGTAAAACATGTACTCATGGAGCTTGTGTCCAGTGACATGGACATGCTGGAACATGTGTGGGCCATTTAGTTCTGGTAAAAGGAAAATCTTAGCAAAGCTTACCAGATGACGACTACTTTTGAATAAACTTAACAGTGAGGTTGTAACTCAAAGTGGTTTCTCGTTACTCTAAAATGATTGTGTTTCCTCAAGTCTGAGTGTGATACTGCACACATTTCTTCTCCTATGATCTCATGTTTTGCTCCACATCCTCAGCGCTCTTCTTTTACATCTGAAAGTCAGTTTAGATCAACACTCAATATAAACACTGAACAAGCTCAAGTCATTCTTTTCCTGTGTGCGCTTGCATTTTGTGTGTGTCCTTTGCGTAAATCGACTTTGACATGGAAATACTTATAACTTTTAGTCTTAGTACACATATGAATCATTACTTAACTTAGTTTGCCTGCTAATTACGTGCATGATGTTTTTCATTCCATTGAGGGTTAAATTAGATTTTTTTTTTACTTCATTTTGCACTTCTCCATAAAGCATTTGTATTCTAGATTGGCCATGTACTTTTTTCACTGTGAAAAAAATAAACATTTATTTATTAGATTTTCCTGTATTTGTAGTTCATGCTCTCCAATGTGATGCAAAGCCAGCAAAATAGCATACATATTCATCTCAAGAATCCTGATGCATTAGCTGGTGAGGCACCTTTTAATGTCATCAGAAGGTGGTTAAAGTATAAAAACTTTAACAACTTTTTTTTTTTCAAAACTGTATTTCAACTAATGTTTATTACTTGTTTCCCTAGTTGGAAAGATGAAAATCCTTTCTTTGTATACCTATGGTTAAAGTTCACATAGACCTAAGCCAGATACATTTAGTTTTTCACAATTTCTGATGTTTAATACTAGTAAACATTCCCTTTTTCAGGTCAGTTAGGATCCTGACCTTATTTTAAGTATGTAAATTGTCAGGATAATAGTAAAGATGATGCATACCCATTCACATTCCATACAAACTTAAATAATTCTTTTGATTGTGTAAAGCTGCTTTGCGACAATGACAATTGTGAGCTATACAAATAAAATTTAATTGAATTGAATTTGCGATTAAGCTTTAACTTCCTGGCTGATGTTTTGAGGTGTTGCTTCAATATATCCACATAATCTTCTTTTAATTTCTATTTAAGTGATTTCATGATTCAACAGGTCTGGCAGTAATTATGCATAGATGTCGCAAGTGAAATTTCACTCAGCTTTTTAAAAATTGCCTCGGGTTACTTAGCTGTAACCCTGTTCCCTGATAAAGCGGGAACGAGATTCTGCGTGAAAACGCTATGGGAACATCTCTTTGTTCTCCGGTTATGAAGCCTGTGTATGTCGAATACCTCGGCTTATAACCTCTGCTAGGCATGACTAATAAGGTACACCTGCAGGTTATAAATAGGAGTGAACCGGATACATCCTCAGGTCAATTTTGTCTGAAGGACGTCCAGGCATGCCAGCAGTGCGGCATTGAAACGCAGCATCTCGTTCCCGCTTTATCAGGGACCAGGGTTACAGCTAAGTAACCCAAGACGTTTCCTTTCAAAAGCTACACTCGATGCTGCATGAAAACGCTATGGGAACGAGAAAACCAACGCTGCTTCACTGCAAGTGTCTGGACCACTAGGTTGTGTAGCTGTGCGCACAATAGCCAAGGAGGTCTCAGACCTAGCTCTGGGATGCTGACTCAAGGATCCATGAGTCCGGAGTAGCATTGACATCCAGACTATAAAATCTAACAAACGTGTGTGGAGAGGACCAGCCTGCCGCATCACACACCTGCTGCAGGGGGACGGCTCTTGCCAGAGCAATTGATGAGGCAATATCCCTGGTTGAATGGGCCCTGATTCCCAGAGGCGAAGTGTGACCACGTGCCTCATAGGCTGGATCAATAACATCCCTCCACCCAGTGTGACAGAGTCTGTCTAGTGGGCCCCCCCCCTGGCAAATAAAGAGCTGCTCTGATTTACGCCACTGGCTAGTGCGGTGGATGTAAATCCGAAGAGCACATACTGGACAGAGTAAGTGAAGTCTTTCCTGCTCCGGAGCTGTGAAAGGCAGAGGACAGAAGGTTTCGAGAACGACTGGGTGCATGATCGAGAATGGAACCTTGGGAAAATAGTTCGGGTGAGTATGCAGAATAGCTTTGACTAGCCCAGGGACAAAGTCTAGGCAGGATGGGGAGACTGACAGACCCTGCAGATCCCCAATCCTCTTCAAAGAAGTAATAGCCATAAGAAAAACCATCTTAAGAGACAGAAGCCTGACATGCGCTGACTCTAGTGGTTCGAAAGGGGTGTCGGTCAGGCCTTCGAGTACGATACTTAAGTCCCATGAAGGGACTGTCGCTCTAGTGGGCGGCCTCAACCGTTTAGCTCCACGAATAAAACGGGCAACTAAATGGTGCTTTTCCACAGAAACCCCATCAGTCAGAGCATGCCGAAATAGTGGCTATGTATGTTCTGAGAGTACTAGGGCATAAGCCAGAGAACAACTTTTCTTGCAGAAACTCCAGCACTGAAACAATCTGGCAGTAGACTGGGTCTTCATGTCTTACCATGCTCCAACTTTCAAATACACTCCATTTGAGGGCATAAGTGTTTCTAGTGAAGGGAGCCCTGGCACTTAAAATGGTTTCAATTATGCTGGCTGGAAGACCAGCATGTCTTAGTTGGTCCCCTTCAGGGGCCAAACGTGAAGGTCCCAGAGCTCAGGCCGGGGATGAAATATTGTCCCCTGCACCTGAGACAGAAGATTCCTCCTCACTGGAATCACCCAGGGTGAGCCATCGAGGAGATATATTAGATCAGAGAACCACAATAACCACAACAATCGATAAGAGGCGCAAAACTTGTTGACGGACCTTCACCAGGACTCCTGGGAGCAGAAATATCAGAGGAAACGCATAAAGGCGTAATCTGGGGCATGTGTGGGCCATGGTGCCCAGACCCAGGGGAGCTGGAGGAGTCAGAGTAGTAAAGGGGACATTGTGCTTGCGAGGCGAAGAGGTCCACCTCTGCTATATAAAATCTTTCCCAGATTGACTGACTACTTCAGGGTGGAGTTTCCAGTCCCCATGTGTCACAACTTGCCTGGATAGCAAGTCCGCTCCTACATTCATGTGCCCCGGAAAGGTATCACCGTGGACGCAGCTGCCATCAGACCTAAAGATCTTTGAAAGTGATGGAGTCACTTTCTG
The DNA here is from genome assembly GCA_011419295.1 of Clarias macrocephalus. NCBI lineage: Eukaryota > Metazoa > Chordata > Actinopteri > Siluriformes > Clariidae > Clarias > Clarias macrocephalus. The sequence continues at coordinate 42,744 of JAAGKR010001867.1, forward strand.
GCCTAGCTTGATTTCCTTCAAGGTGTTGGAGGATGGGTTCGACACAAGTGGGAAACAGCTGTGCCCGCCTTGTGATCGAATCCCATGTGACACCCAAATATGTTGTCCTCTGAACAGGAAAGAGAACGCCTTTCGTAGCGTTGAGTCTCAATCCTAAAGAATGGAGATGAGCTAGGACGACATCCCAATGTTGAAATGCTAGCTATAAGACTGAGCTAGGATCAGCCAGTCATCTATACAATTCATAATACGCATAGAGCCAGAGCTGCATCCATGCATTTTATATGTGCGGGGTGACAGGGCTAGGCCAGATAGAAGGACCCGATACTGGTACACTTTGCCCCCAAAAGCAAACCTCAGGAACCTCTTGTGTTGTGGCAATATTTCTATATGAAAATATGCGTCATTCAGGTTGACTATCACAAATTTGAGAAACGATCATTTTGGCTGTCAACATTCTGGTGTTCAGCCCAAGATGATGTAAAATTGGATGCAACCTACCCCCCCCCCCCCCCCCATCTCTCTTCTGGAAGGGGAACATAATCTATGGCCCCTTTTCCCAGCAAAGTCTGTAATTGCCAAGTCAGCAGATGCGCTCGTTCCAGTTTCATGGAAGTGAAGACCATGCCATTGAAACGCGGAGAACGATGTGCAACGGAGGGGGGGGGGGTGTTAGGTGTCCGGCATGCTGAAACTAGGCAGGAAGGAACCGAGTACCTAACATTTCGCTGGAGACCGCTGCTTCCCGAAACACCAGTGGTGGTGGAGATTAGACAATGGCCCCCATAGGGTGCCAGGGAGGAGTCTTTATCCCTTATTGGAATTTTTACACGTCCAGGACACACCTCCGTGGTCCTGGGCACGTCAACCTCAGGACTTCCTTTTTGGCGGAGATAATGCTCCTCAGGTCCGGTGCTTTTGTTTTTTTTTCTCTTTGAGGTGGATTGCGAAGCGCAACGAGTCCCTCCCCTGTCTCTACGAGGGGGTAGATGGCTCGGCACAATCTCCTTCTGCGCCTCACGCCTCGTGGGGACCAGACCTGGTCGGGACTGGGTGGCCAACAGTCCTGACTCCTGAGCACGGCAGGGGAGAAACCTCACAGAGGTCTGCTCATAGAGCTTCGCCTCCCGAACCTAGTGGTGGCGGTGTTTACAGCGTCGCCAAAGAAGCCGGAAGGCAAGAGGGGGGGCATCAAGGAGGAAAACGCGATCCCTGACCTCGATGCCCGTGAGGTTTAATCACAGAAGTCTCTCCGTGGTGACCGCAGCAGCCATAGAACGGCCGATAGCATGGGCCGTCTGCTTGGTGGCACTGAGAAATAAACCTGTGGCTCGGCGCCATCAGTAGACCCGCCAGTGCTCAGAACTCTTAGCAGGTGAGCTTGGTATGCCTGCAAAACCGCCATGGTGTGCAGGGCAGCACCAGCCTGACCCGCTGCCTGAAAAGCTTTCCCCACCAATGAAGATGTTAGTCTACATGGCTTGGTGGGCAGTGTGGGCTTTTTCAGGGAGGATGAGCTCCCAGGAGAGAGATAGCTCGCAAGCGTCTCTTCAATCTGGGGTATCATCATAAAACAGGGGATGAATAAGGCTTATTCCATGAAAGAATTAACTCGTCATGGAGGTCGCCAAAAAAGGGGAGGAACCCTCGTTGAGGCCCCTCCCCTGGCCGTCGTCTAACCTTGAGCGCTTGGGGATTTGTTTTTAATTATTATTTATTAATGAATTTATTTATTTTTATTATTTTATTTATTTATTTTTGCGACGAGAGAGGAAATCTATTCGGCCCCTTCACAAAAAGCGCTGGTAAGGCGCTTGAGAAGCGGACGCTACAACTTCCTGATCCAGGGAGAGCGCGAGAGAAAGATTCTGGCTCATGCGCGTCTGCCCGATTGGCACGCTATCTCCATGGAAGCACGTGAGGAAGTCTCTTCGTCTGCTCACAAGAAGCGCCGGAGCACTTTCCTTGAAACCCAAGCATTCAAGAAAAAGTCGTGGAGATCGCCCTCGGAAAGAAATCACACGGAGGCAAGCATCTCTCAACGAACTCTCGTCATTATCGGTAAGTAAAGTTTTCTTTCCTACCGTGATTCTGTTGCGCGCGCGCGCAAACACAAAGTGGTCCTGAAGACAAAAAGATCTGAGGATGTTTCCGGTTCACTCCTATTTATAACCTGCAGGTGCACCTTATTCGGTCACGTCATACCTGGCAGAGGTTATAAGCCGAGGTATTCGGCGGTTTTGACATACACAGGCTTCACAACCGGAGAACAAAGAGATGTTCCCATAGCGTTTTCATGCAGCATCGAGTGTAGCTTTTGAAAGGGAACACAGTTCATTCCTGATTTAGCAAGGGGGCAATTATCTTTTCCTATAAAGAAAAAAAAAATCATCATTTCAAAGCTGAATTTTGTATTTACTCAGGTTATCTTTGTGTAATATGATAAAATTTTTGATTATCTAAATCATTTAAGTGTGACAAATATGCAACAATAAATCAGAAAATACTTTTTCACAGCACTGTATTTTCTGAAGTGCTTCAGTCTCTGCTGGAGCAAATCATCCACACAACACACCCATGTGCAGGCAATGATGGTCATTATGGTCAAACTGTCTTTTTTTTCATCAGACCAGAGGACATTTCTCTTAAAATTGAGTACAGTGTACAGCTTTAATCCGTATTCGATTTGGAGTTTTGGAGCAGTGGCTTCTTCCCCGCTGAGCAGCCATTCAGGTTATATCAGGTATATTCAGGTTAAGATATCAGTAGTTATATTGTGGATATAAACACTTTTGTACCCGTTTCCTCCAGTGTCTTCACAAGGTCATTTGATATAGTTCTATTTATTTGTACTTTAGTAGATTTATTTGTACTTTTTTTAAATCAGTGTGCACCTTCTGGCTAAATGCTACATGGCCCCATGGTGTTTGTAGTATTGTTTGTACAGATGATTGTGGTATCTCCAGGCATTTAGAACTTGTTTCCTAGGATGAACCTGATTTGTGGAGACTCTGTTGTTTTCTCTTGATTTTCCCATCATGTCAAACAAAGAGGCACTTCAAATACATACACAGATAAACCTCCAGTTAACTAAATGAGGTCAATCAGCCTGTCAGAAGTTTTTATTTTCTGGAATTTTCCAAGACTGTTTTCCCTGTGAATAGCGTGTGGGCGTGTCCTGCCTCAGTTCATTATCGGATAATGAAGTGCGACATAAATTCTGTGCCTCTCCTTGGTTTCATCAATAAAAGTAGACCCTTTACAGATTCAAATGATGTAATACACTTATGTGTAGGATAAAAAATGACAGAGCATTTTAAATTCTTTTCACGGTTACCAGAAAAAAATGCAAGTGGACCCGCCGACTCCTAATTATTAAAGGCATAGTCAACTGCCTTTATACATGATATAAGTCAAACATTACTTGTATCAGGTATAAAGTCGATGTCCTAGCCAAGCTGCCAAAACTATACAGTAGTTTGTTAACTTGAAATATGTGGTTAAAAATCTGTTCCAATGACTTCTGACTCAAAATATAGCTTTGAAACGTTAGGTTTAGAGCAAAGGATCGGTTATGATACGATGCCCTTGAAGCAAACTTCAAGATTTTTAGAAGTGTTGAGGGCAGTTTGGTATGCCAGACGTACCGTACTGTGCTAAAGACTTGAGCCACCCGCCAGACTTTCTTGTATTTTTATTGATGTGTTTTTGAAGAATAGTTCTCCAGGCTTCCTGAAGGACTTTTCTGGCTCTGATTTTCAGTTGAGGCAGGAAAAAGGGGAGAAACAGGTGCAGGTGATAAAAGATCACGCTGGTGATTAGTATACTGGTGATGCTAAAGTGGCTACAACAGACGAGAGGGGAAATAAGGTTGCTCCTGAGGTTGTTACATAAACAAGCATTTTTTAAAAATTGTATCTTTAGGGACTTTGCAGCATTAAAACATTTTATAGAATTTCTTTAATTTTATCTGTTATTTTAGGTTAATTTATTATGAAAATGATTTTTTTATATCACAAATAAACAAACAAAAAACTAGTAAAAGTAGCAAAAACTAGTAAAATGTTCTTTGTCATAAGTCAGTTGCTGCAGATATGTATGTGGGCATAGTAGATTTAATTTTGGGCTACTTTTCCTTTCAGGCACATTGTAGTATACTTTTAAGTGTATTAAAAGAACAGGAAGAAATAATTAAGTAAGTTATCACAGCAATTCCTTAAAATATATTTAATAACAATTATTATGAAATCTTTAACAGATACTATGAACAGTTCAATGAGAGTCGGTGCTGGTTTTGTCTTTATAAACTTTAATTGAGAAGAATGGCTTCAATGAAGCAGATAATGACTCATGGAATACATTTCATCTACACAACCTGTCATTCAGCCGAAACACACTTTTTATTGACTGACAGAGGCAGATCAGAAGAAGCTGAGTTACATGAGTCACCTTCATCGCAAATGAGAATGATGTTCTAATGCAACTGGAATGAACCATTCATTTCCAGATCATGCATCTGAGGGTGTTCCATAGCACTCCAAATAATTTCTGATCGCAATAATTAAGTTAAAGGCTTTCATGCATTTGGCTTTTTTTTCTACTTTAATGATGCTGTTGCCTGAAGTAAACAGGGAAAGAGAAAGCACTTTGTGGTGGTTTCTGAATATTACAAAAATGACGAAGCTATGGCTAAGATGCACACAGAGAGGCCATCTGAGAGGTCAACATCCAATATATATATATTTATGTATATATACTTGACATAATAAAAGAAAAACAAGAAATTACTTTAAAATAGCCTGGGACAACCCTGATTATATCCTGTTCTTATAGAAGAACAAAGAATCTATTTGTAGTGATATGTTATGGACCTTGAATGTATTATCTCAGGGAACAATGTCAGATTAATTTTTTAAAATAGAAATTTAGCTAAAAGATCTATTAGACAAGTAACAAATCTTAACACATATTAATAACTAATATTGAAAAATGCTGGACAGGTTGGAATACCACTAATAGGGAAAAAGACAATGGGTTACAAAAGCATGTGAAAAGACAATGGGTTACTAAAGCATTTAGCAATAAATTGTTTGCTTATCCAATACGATCACTGTCACACAAAGTCAACGGGTGATTATGAATCATATGACACAATCAAAACAGTTATGCATGTTTGAAATGCTTCAGCAACTACACTCATCAGACGTAATTCATTTAACAATGCAATGCTCTCTTTCTTTCTTTCTTTCTTAGGGCCTCAATATTATTAGCATTTAACTTTTCTAGCAGGTCTGCTCCTCGTCCCAGGCCATACAACTGTTACTTGGAGCATGACACACAGCACACACACACACAAAAAAAAAATAACGTTAACATTTTTTTTCTGTTTCTCTAAACCCCTCCTACATGACAGAATTTAAAGATACAGTCAAAACAAAAGTTATCCTTATGCTGCAGATACTTTTGTTTAGAGCACTTTTGGGGTTTCAGGGTCTCTTAAAAGATTATTAAACATTACGTTACCAAATCATACCTGTCTCTAGAGGAGCTGTGAGATTATGGCCCATGTTTTCATGCCACAGTTCACTTACAAGTACACACACTCAAACACAATCATCTGGTTTGGGTTTAAAACCATGGGTTGGATATGAATCCTACACATACAGTACACATACAAACACAATTACTCCTCATTACATAGTTTCAGAAATTTATTTATATATATATACATTAAAATTTTAATTTTAACCCCTGATCATCCTCATTCAGTCCACAGAGGCTATAAGCACACATCACTCTTACTTCTCAGTGTTCTTTTTTCTTTTATTCAAGGGCTTTAAAATTATATATCTAAAGTAAAATAATCTTTCTATTAAAGATATTTTAATATGATAAAAGAAATATTGAAATATATTACGAAATTGATAGCTTAGAAATTATTGCATATACATATACTAGCGTGAAATAAACTGCTATATTTTATATTCTGCAAAACTTTGTTTAGTTTGTATTGAGTGAGTAGCAGAGGAGTTTGCTTTGACTGTATCCGTTAAGAAAAGCATTAGCTTATAAATGAAAAAAGGAAGTTTCGCTGATTAACAAACCAAACTAACTATCAGACGCTCTCATGCTGATCTCTCATCATATGTCACTTGCGGGTACAGAGCACACTGCAGAAACTAAATCATGATTTCAATCGAGAAAACCATTGATGCTATTGACTGAGTAGCCAAACCAATTCAAATTAAAGCTGAAACAGCCTTTTGATGTTTGTATTGTAAATTGTGAAATACAGATGTCACTCTACCCACAAGCATCCACGAGCAGGGTAAGAGATATTATAAGGCATACTGAACAAGAGAGAACTCCTTTGACGCTGTTTCAAGATTAAGTCGATACTGGATAGGTCAATCCTTTACATCATTGTCCTTTCCATATTCCTGTATAGTCTTTTCCTTCAACATAGCTCAGTCTGGGTTGGAAATATTCATTGTTGAGCAAAGGAATTTGTAGAATAAGAGTCCTGTAAGGCGTCATCAGGTTAGAGTCCTCTTCACTGACCAGAGTGAAGACAGAGGAGAGACGGCGCTACATTCAGAAAGTCAGGCTGAGTAATGCCACCAGCAGCAGGACACTGAGGCTCAGGGATGGAGCTGACAAAACTCCTCCAGCTAAAGACACACACAGATAGAAGTTACAAGAAGAAATGATAGAGAAATAAAACTCAGACATGCATTAAATGACCAAAAGAAAAGGCTACTGTGGACACCTTACTGTCACCACAAACCGGGAAGCACACAATTCTATAGGATGTCTTCCAGCATGAGAGCGAGCTCAACAAAGACAGGGATGGCATACTGTAGGTTTGAGAGTAAGATCCCAAAAACAGAGCCTTGACATCAACACCTTTGTGCTGAACTAAAGCACTGACTGGTCCCCAGACCCCCATGGTTTCACTAATGCTCTTTTGCTGAATGAACACAAATCTTGACAGCCAAAATGCTCCAAAATCTAATGTAAACGCTTCCCAGAAAATAGTGACAGCAAATTGTGTGACAGAATTCAGAATGGGATGTTCAACAAATGTCCAGGGCTCTGATGTCTATAAATATTTAGCCATATATCCTAGTGCACACTGCATTCGTAACTAACTGTAGGAAGTTTCCAATCTAACAATAGCCTAAAAGGTAGTCAATCGAACCGTATGTTCTTTAAAGAACGCAGAATTATATAACTAGAAGCACTTTAACAGTATGGTTAAACATAGCGTTGTAAGACTACATCTTTATAGAAAAGTGCCTTTCAGCAGTTAACTGTCTGAGTGAAGTATTGTCAGGAAAAAACTGCACTCAATGTGAGGGTCATCCATCATTACATTGCTCTCTTCCCCACTCTCTCTTTTATCTACCCCTTCAGCAGCAGCTGTTCATCATACCCAAAGGTGCATGACACTGATAAATCATTGCACTCAAACTGCAGTATGGACATGATCCAACTTTAGGAAAAACATGGAGTCGGTAAATGCTGACTTAGAGTATCTGGTATAGGTCATTTTATTATTCCAATATTTTTTCCATTTGTGATTTATGTAATTTGACTTTTTTTTTTCTTCACTGCAGAAGAATATTATCTAACTTGTCCTAACATTTATAACACTACGATGCCCACTGAGCGCATATGACAGATTAGTGCAAGTCTGACAGAAAGCTTACCGGCGATCCGCACTTGAGCCACAGGTCCATCCCCTCCCTTGCTCTGTGCCCTCACCTCCACCACGTAATCTCCATCTTTGTAAATGGGCAGGTCTATGAACTGCTTATCTGTATTGTACAGCCTCCCAGAGCTCTGACCCTCCTGTCTATATAGAACCTTCAAGCAACAATAGACAAATACTTTCAGGTTCATTAGAAAATGTAACATTCACAATCATTTTGGTTTCAAGACAAAGTCTCTTATGAAACACAGTCTGGGACAGAAACTAAACAATTATTTATACAAAAAATATATATACCCAATCAAATAATCTATACCTTATAGCTTTCCACACTCGACTCATTGGCAAAAGCTTCCACATGCTGCCAGGCAATATTGACTAAGGTTCCACTGGAATACATCCTTGTGCCGATTATTTTTGGTGGCCGACTTGGAGCTGAAAAGGAAAGAAAGTCAAATGTACCATTTATTTGTTGTTTCATAGAAATAGCAAAAACTAAATCTGCAAAGAGATCTGTTGACAAGGATTTTAACTTCATGCCTACCACAAGGCTACGTAAGGTTTTACTTAAAAACACTGTGTTTATGAAACGCATTTTAGAACCAGATACAAGATCAGAAGGATAAAAAGAACCTGTCTTTATTCACTGGTATCACATGAGAATACATTTTGCTCCCATAGTCTGGACGAAGAGTGGAAAGCTACAGAATCCAAACTTCTTTAAAGTCCAATGTGAAGTTTCCACAGTCAGTGATGATTTGCCATGGCATGTCATCTGTTGGTGTTGCGTTCTATCGAGTCCAAAATCAACAAAGCCGCCTATCAGAAGATTTTAGAGCATTTCATGCTTCCATCTGCTGACAAGCTTTATGAAGATGCTGATTTTCTTTTTCAGCAGGACTTAGCACCTGCCCATGGTGCCAAAACTACCACTGGTTTACTGACCATGATATCACTGTGCTTGATTGGCCAGCCAACACGCCTGACCTGAACCCCATAGAGGATTTATGAGGTAATGTCAAGAGGAGGATAAAAAACACCTGGCCCAACAAAACAGCCTGTCAACAGATGAGATCCCTATCAAAGCAGCCTGTTCTTCATTAATGCTTCACCTGTGCCACAGGCTGATCACTCCCTTTCCATTCAGCATTGATGCAGTAATTCATGTAAGTTTGCCCATATGTAAAGGAGCTCAGACTTATTATTGCATGCATAAATGAACATATGTTTCAGGCGTTGATATATTTAGTCCTTTTTTAGTCTATTTTTTGTCCTTTTTATGACTGATCTTAGGAAATATTCTAATATTGTGAGATATAGGTGTTTTGATTTTCCATGAGCTATAAGCGTGTACTAATAAAAATTAAAACAAAAAAGTATTTCACTTTATGTGTATGTATTTAGAATACATGACAGTTTCACTTGTTTAATTAAATTATGAAAAAAAAACTTTTTACAATAATTTAATTTATGGACATGCACTGTAGATCTGTATGATCTGTACCATTAGATAACTTTTCCATAAGGAAGAAGTTGTAGTTATGTGTTATCATGGTAGCGTAAGGATTACCGGGGAAGATCAAATATTATTGCTTATGATAATTGCCCATTTTGTGCAACTGTGGCAGACAGGGATTAGGCTGTAAAACATGCGCGTGTTTCTATAATGTTCCAGTAATGTCTCTGCTCTGTAACAAAAAGATTGTTTACAGCATGGTTCTTACGTGCTTTCCTTGTAAAGATCTCATATCTCTGGCTGGTCGGCCCATAACCTGCACCATTGAACGCACGCACTTCGATAACATAAAGAGAGTTCGGCTTCAGGTTGTCCAGACGTGTCTGGTTGTCTCTACTGGAGATGCGCTGCGCTGACGATTCATTCTCCACGGACTTCCTCCAGTACCTCACCTGTCATAGCACACAGATTACACCCGTTACTGTTACTGTCATATACTAACATTTTGTTTTCCTGCTATACCACATCATTCTTTAGCATCCTTTAAATAAATGGTTATAATAACAAGTGAACAACTGAAGCTGCATAAAGGGCAAATCATCATTCACTGTACAATACATTTACTGTGTCTGCAGCATTGTCACACTAGCCTGATAGCCCTCGACTGTCTGCTGCGTGATGGGTCGCCAATACACAATGGCATCCGTCGCTGACAGGGTTCTGGCCTCTGTGATGATTGGCGCCTCTGTGGGTGCTGAGAATATATACAGTAGCATGTTAGACAGACACACCAATCAAAATAAGAACATCCACACACTGTGTCTTGAAGACAAATTGAAAGCCTTCCTTTCAGAAAGCATAAATTCCTTATTTCCAGTTATTACAAAGGCAATCCTTTTGTTTCTGCATTCCATGTAACATGTACAGTGTGGTCCAAATGTCTAGTGGAAATGCTGCAATTTTGCATTGTTTTCTAATGTAACTGTCAATGCCAATGCAGAAATATGACCATATTTGCCTTATCTGACAAAATATGACACCTTTTCTTACTTCGCTAGTTTTGGTCTGACCAGGGATGCACACTCTGCCAGCTGATAACCACAAGCTGTTAAACACATGCATCCCTCTGCTTTTAACTTCATCCCATCTCTCCTCAAATGTGTCGTTAGGTTTGACGTGTTTCCCACTTTACTCACAGAATGCTTTGTTGTGAAATACAGCCATACTTTAGATTTTACATTTTTCTTTCTTTTAGCATTTAAATTTAAGACAGGGATAGATTGGCAAGCTAACGCTACCGGCTGACTTCAGAGCATAGGACAATTATTTCACAACACTCAGGCATTTAAGTAGTATCAAAGTGAGGCACCGAAATCTGCATTTTGATTTGGTTCTAGTACATACCAGTTATATAGGTACCGGTGCCTTGTTGGCACTGGGGTTTCAGTACCCAACCCTACCTGTAAGCCTATCGTACTAAACCCTATCGCACTTTTGCATGCATGTAATGTAAATGGTATTTTATACATATAATTTTTTTTTATGTAGTGTATCTATATCCAGATATATCAAATCAATAGCCTTCTCTGAACAATGCAAAATGGTGTACTTCTCACATCTTTTTTTACATAAACTCACTGGCCACTTCATTATGTACACTTTTAACTGCATGTTAATACTAATCTCTAATCAGCCAATATATCCCTCACATATCAGCAACTACAAACTTAGTGACCACACCGGGTGCCACTCCTGTTGGCTAAAAACAGAAAAAGTAGTCTGCGACTCGATCTTGAGCTGCCCAAAATCGAACAATAGAAGACAACCATTGCCTGGAAAAACACTGCCTGGTTTGATGAGTCTTGATTTCTGCTGTGGCATTCAGATAATAGGGTCAGACATAGTGATGAGCAACATGACAGCATGGATCATCCTACCTTGTATAAATGGCGTAATGGGTGATATTTTCTTGGTACATTTTGTGTCCCTTTGTACCAATTGAGCATTAAATGACACAGCAAGTCTGAGTATTGTTGCTGCATCACTTCATGGCCACAGGATAATGTGACTTGACACAAAGCTAAAATGATTTGAAACTAGTTTCTTGAACATGACAATGAGCTCACTGTACTTATGTGGCCTCAGCAGTCACCAGATTTCAATTTAGTAGACTGGATGGAATGTTTGCAGCACTTTGTTGAATAATCTAAGAATTAAGGCAGTCCTAAAGGCAAAGTGTACCTAATGAAGTGACCAATGAGTATATGTAGCCCTCTTCGAAATCAATTGTTTTTGTCCTCTCTTGGAAGAGAGGATGCATAACTCAATTTCACAAAGCAGTACAAACAGTAATAGGTCAATAAAAACCTGTGGTACTCACCATCCTGAGCAGAGTATATAGCAGCAGTGAGGCTGTAGGGTCCCTCGCCTACATGGTTAAAGGCCTGTACTTTCACATCAAACTTTGTGGCTGCAGGAATAGAAGGATCTTTGTGGATGTAGCGACTGGCGTGAGGGTCAGCTATTGTCACTCTGTGCCACTCAGAGCTACCCTGAGGCTTAAATGCAATAATGTAGCCGAAGTTACTTCCGTAGTAGTACTGTGACTGAACAGGCTGAAACCAGAATAGAAATCACACACTCAGAAGTCACACGGACTGATTAAAGAAGTAATAAAAAACACAAAATTTCCACTAGTAAAAACGTGATGACAGACATTCACAAAAAAGAGCAAACAAGCCAAAAAGAAAACAAAAAGAAACAATACCGTCCATGTAATGATGAGCTCTCTACTCGTCCCCCCACCTCCTCCTACATCTGAGGGTGCGACCACAGGAGCTAAAATAAGAAATCAGTGTGAGATCTTGTACTCGACAAACAAACACACATATCAACAGTGACAAAACAAATATTGTCGAAATTGTCTTCCAGCCAACATTAAATTAAAATACATTAATAACCTATATTTTCTACAACAATTTTACAGCTACTTACATCTTATTGAAGGTGTACATAAAGAGAAAACACACTTAATAAAATTCCCAGAATTCCTCTCAACTCTGGTTCTCTAGCTGAGGTAAATTCAGAGTTGACATATTCAAATTTGTTTCACCAATAATTTATCATATTTAAATAACTTATGTAAGTACACAATGATGAAATCGAGAGACATACCTGCTTCCAGTGTGGTGATTTTGCTTGAGGGCTCACTCGGTTCTCCTGTACCCAGAGTGTTCGTAGCAATGACTCGAAACTCATATTCAGTCCAAGGAGACAGATCAACTACTGTGGCCATCTCTGCGTTTCCTTCTACATTACGAGGAGCTGAAGAAACACAAATATGAATCCAATCAAAGCCCCGAAGTTAATTGAAGTAGGTCTTTAAGTTATTTTAACACATCCTTTTCCAAAGTCTAAAGAGTTTGAAACACTGCAGTCTATTTGCACTTGAGTTAAACCTAAAATGGAACGGTCTGAAAAACTAACTGGACAATTACAGCTCTGGGAAAAAAACAAGAGACCACTGCAAAATAATCATTTTTGTTTAAGTAAAATAGAAGTTTTGTCACAAAACAGTCTTGTGAATTGCGGACAATATTTCTCCTCAATTTAAAATATAACTATTGTTATTTGTAGACAGTGTATTCCTAAAGGAAATGACATCACGACACATCAAAATAACCCAAGATCATGCAGTATTTAATAACTAAAATAAAACTAAATGAAAATATTTTGTAAACAAATTGTGTTAATTCTTTAGCTTAATACCATCAGGAAATCAGTATGTGGTGGAATAACCGCGATTTGCAATTACAGCTTTCATGTGTTTTGGCTCTCTACCAGTTTTTCACATTGCTGTTGGGTAACTTTATAGCACCTTTTTCACAAAAAAGCAAACAGCTCAGCTTTGCTTGATGATTTGTGACTATCCGCCTTCCTCTTGATGACATTCCAGAAATTTTCTGGAGTAAATTGCAGTGGTCTCTTATTTTTATATCTCTTATAGACAGTTTGTAACAGGATCCTTTCGACATTTTATAGTAGTAGCAGCAACATTATGTAGAAACAATATTCTTTTTTTTTTACTTCTTAAAAAAATTTACATGACACCTAAAATGCTGTTACAATATAATCTACAGTATGTATGTATATTATCATATATTAGATAGATAGATAGAGTACTTATGATCTTATATAATATTATAACTGCAATTTTTTTCTCATCATGGTTTAACATTATACTTTTATTCCATTACAGCTATAATGATTTTTAACCATTTTAAATGGACAACTTTTGTAAAACCTCCATTTTGAGGTACTCACATGTTACAGCATCTTTCCAGTCCTCCTGGGTTCTGGTCTCTCTGTACTGGATGGTGTATTTGGATATGGGGCTGAGATTATCTGTGCCATGACTCCAGAGAAGCTTCACAGACTTTACCCCGGGCTCCTCCACACGCACTCCTCCTGGAGCTCCCGGAGGCCCTAACAGTAAAGTAACATGAACTGCTCAGGACAGTGAACGTACATCTATCGAACTCTTGATAGTGCCACTAACCTGTAAGTGCAAACTGTTAAATTATGAGGAGCTGGGAAGTTTAATACATCCTTATTATTGCCGTTCAGATTCAACAGCATTTAACATTAGGGGTGCTCTAATCAGGTTTTTGGGGGCCGACCACAAAAATCAGAAGTGTCCAATACCCACTAACAATCCCAATAACCCCCATACACACCTGTAGAGAAAAACTATTCTAAACAGCAGTGCACAAATACAATTAAGATCTAAGAAAGTATCACAAATTAAAAACTTTTATTTATTCGAAGGTAACATACAGTACAGACCAAAAGTTTGGACACACCTTCTCATTCAAAGAGTTTTCTTTATTGTGTTCTTTATTGTGTTCTTTAGCCCAAACGCGTCTCTTCTGCTTGTTGCCTGTCCTTAGCAGTGGTTTCCTAGCAGATATTCTACCATGAAGGCCTGATTCACACAGTCTCCTCTTAACAGTTGTTCTAGAGACGTGTCTGCTGCTAGAACTCTGTGTGGCATTGACCTGTTCTCTGATCTGAGCTGCTGTTAACCTGTGATTTCTGAGGCTGGTGACTCGGATGAACTTATCCTCCGCAGCAGAGGTGACTCTTGGTCTTCCTTTCCTGGGGCGGTCCGCATGTGAGCCAGTTTCTTTGTAGCGCTTGATGGTTTTTGTGACTGCACTTGGGGACACTTTCAAAATGTTCCCAATTTTTCGTACTGACTGATTTTCATTTCTTAAAGTAATGATGGCCACTCGTTTTTTTCTTCACTTAGCTGCTTTTTTCTTGCCATAATACAAATTCAACCTCTTTGAATGAGACGGTGTGTCCAAACTTTTGGTTTGTACTGTATGTGACATATTCCATTCCCTTATTATTTAATGTATTTTATTAATAGAAAAGCTTATGCTTGACTAAAGAGCAAATTTTTTCCCTTCTTTAACAAGCATCAAGTTTTTTTGAGGGCCTCTGCTATAGTTAATTGCGTAAGAGTCGACTTACAAAGATTTGCCTTTGCAGAAAACATTTCATACTCAATTTACTCACAATGCATTGTTCTTAAATGATGTTCCCCCATGTGATCGGCCAGTTGAGAGACACACCTTTAATTAATATAAACCTTAAGCAACATGGAAAATGTTAATCAACCTTTTTTCTGTTGAATAAATCATACAACAGAAAAGTTCAATAATGCTAGCTCTGGAACTTGGAGCAAAATGTCATACAGTCACTCATGAAAAAGAGTTTTTAGCATACAATGATAAGAGATATCAGCATAAAAAACTGTTAAAGTAGCAAGTGCTGAGATTATTAACCATTAGACTACCACTGGCACCTTAAGATGCACAGCTTGGAGGAAATCCACACGCTACTGATGCCAAAAAACCTTCCACTGGTAACCCTGTTTACAGCACACTGACTGGCTCTCTCATGTAAATAAATTATATCATGTGGGTCTTCCAATATTCAATTTTTTTTTTAACGATAGAACTCCTTTACAGAGGATTTTTTTAGGCAGAAAAGGGGCATCACAGGGTTATGTCTAGATCAGTTTTCAGTTGCGTTTCTTGCACTTTAACTGTATATAAGCTAAAAATGTTGGGTGATATTTAAAAAAATATTAGGAATAAATTCAATTTAAAAATTTTGATTAAATATTGTGTGATTCTGACTTACGTTATGCTTTAGAAACCAATGAGAGTGATTCAGAGTCTGGCACAAGCAACAGCAGCAGCACCAGAAATATTAAACATGAAAGTATAATAGTGTCGTGTCATAACTTAAAAAAAAAACAGCCAGTACCAGGATTTTGTACTTTTTAAAACACTTGGCAGTCTAAGGGTTAACATTTCTAAACCCTAACTATTAATGTAATATGGGTATAAGTTTGTAAAGTTTGTTTTCATGCCAACAAAAATGTATTAAGGTGCACTCTGTACTCTCAGCTACTAAGTGAAATAGAAGTGAAAAGTTAAAAAAGTTAAGCAAGTTAGAAATATAACAGCAGCAATTTTTATACAGTACAGACCAAAAGTTTGGACACACCTTCTCATTCAAAGATGTTGAATTTGTATTATGGCAAGAAAAAAGCAGCTAAGTGAAGAAAAAAACGAGTGGCCATCTTTGAAAGTGTCCCCAAGTGCAGTCACAAAAACCATCAAGCGCTACAAAGAAACTGGCTCACATGCGGACCGCCCCAGGAAAGGAAGACCAAGAGTCACCTCTGCTGCGGAGGATAAGTTCATCCGAGTCACCAGCCTCAGAAATCACAGGTTAACAGCAGCTCAGATCAGAGAGCAGGTCAATGCCACACAGAGTTCTAGCAGCAGACACGTCTCTAGAACAACTGTTAAGAGGAGACTGTGTGAATCAGGCCTTCAAGGTAGAATATCTGCTAGGAAACCACTGCTAAGGACAGGCAACAAGCAGAAGAGACTTGTTTGGGCTAAAGAACACAATAAAGAAAATTCTTTGAATGAGAAGGTGTGTCCAAACTTTTGGTCTGCTTTAGGATTTATAGGCAACAACTTTAAAGATTTCTATATTGCAAAAATATCTGAAAAAGAAAACAGCAGCACGAGTCACAGCTTTTCAAATGTAAATGAAAACCTGAGAGGCATTCATTAATCCCCAGTAAACCTGTTTCCTTAGTAAAACAAATAATTCATTTTCATCCTTCTTCCTAATCACTAAAAGATTTTGATAGATCTGACCTGAGTGTAACATTAAAAGAATGGGTTAACATGAACAAAATAAAATTTAATAAATTCAGACTCAGCTTTTCTCCCCCAGACATAAGCTTTTCAAAACCTGCATTTAGTGAAGCTGATCTAGCCAATGGCTCCAACCTCAGAACATTATTGCTATGAGCACGATATTTGATCTTATTTTGTCTGAGAAAAGTTACTACCTGACAAGATCATTGATCTACATAACTGCTTTGTAACCATAATTGAACACAGACAGAAACTGCTTCATGTGAGTAGATGTCCCTGTCTCTGTCTGGGCTGTTTGCAAGTGTGAGCCACAGATGCCTCTGTGCCACCACTGTGTTCACCGTCCCCCAGCAGGGGGGGAGAACTGCACAACAGGACATACTCAGGCTGTACTGTAGTCTGTCGTGGCCCTGACTTTGTTGATCAGTGCTCATCCTGTTGAGTGACCGGGGTGGACTGCACCCTCTAGAAAGATGACTCAACAACTCAGGCTGTTGTCACTAACAAACTAAACTGATTTTGAGCCAAGTCTTATTACATGAAGATTTAGAGTTAAGTCACTCAGTTAACTAGCTAGCAAACTCACAGATGCTTGCACTTGACTTGTTTCTTCCACCTATGTTTATACTTAGGGATAAAGGACCTGGTTAAAATTCTGACTAGATGCATGTAGCCTATCTCAAAAACAAGAGGTGTGTGTGAACATGTATTGGATTTCTAGGTTTACAGATCTGTCAAAGTCAAACTAGCACTCTTTGCTTATGTGGATTTTATTTACAACACATTTATCACATCCTCTTACAGCACTGCATCCAGCCAGTAAACCCACCAGACAGCAACATTCCTCAGCCCTTATCGTATCCCACAGTAAACACAAGGTCAGCTACATGTGGCAGAGTAGTTTACAACTGAATAGTACTTTCTGCTGTAACTTTTACTACACACGGCAAATGTGTCTATTAACAGCTATGTACAGTTACTAGACTTTTTTTACGAGTGTGGAGACAAGGAGGACAGATCAAAGACATACCTCCTGTTTTGAGAGTTTTCCTACTGTAGCACTAACACAACAGGTTTTTTAAAGTACACTGACATACAGATAGTACTCAACCAAAACAGTTTTATCGCTGTGTGTCTCCCGCGGTGACGGCATTAGGGGTGTGCATTTGCTTGATTCACAACTATATATGGCGCTATAACTATAGACTATAGATTTAATTCATTCTATCTAGGATTAAAAAGCCGCAGCTTCTTGAAACCTGCACAGGGTATTAGATAAATTCAAGTGAAACATTGTAATTAAACAAATTCATAATCACTAATAGTAACATGACACTACAAAGTTAGAATTTAAATTAAATGTAGGCATTTCTGATCTGCACTGAATTTAAGAAAAGTAAACGTTAACACATTGAGCCTTTAGAATTTATCATGTGTAACACTACCGTAGCCAGAAAACAGACTCTGGGTGTGCATCAGAAAAAGTGGGTGTGCCAGATTTATTGTCAGGTTAATGTGCAAAAACGATATAATAAAACAATATTAGCTACATAACCTTTATAAGACTCTACTTTTAATTTATGTTGAGTTGATTTATATTAAGTGCATTCACAAAAGCGTTATGATTGTGTAAAATAATGAAAGCAAACAGGGTTCGCTATTCTGTATTGGTTTCTGTGAACTTGAGACTTGAAAAATATACTTATAGAAAGTGAAATATCTGCTTTTACATAAACTCATTTTATATTATGTAATTCGTATGAAACGTGAATTACAATATACTGTATAGGCGCATCCACTGCTGCAGAGATAACGAGATGACATGATCACCCACAGCGTACACCTACTACAGCCGAAAACAAAGAAATCTCTAATTCATAGTGAATTATTAAAATGGTCAGAGTCAGTGTCTTTGCTGTTTTTCCCGACACATTCATAATCATTAGTCTACTTTTGCCGGTGCGCTTTGGAAAACTTTGTGTGCGGTTGAGCGCTGATTAGACTACGTAGGAAATTAAAGAGGGAGATGACAATGCCGGCACAACATCCCGGAGCCCAAACCTCATTTAAATTACATTTATTGCTGCACTCTATTGCTGCACTGTTTGGTTTGTGCTGATACAAGGGCTTAAATGAAGAAAAAAAAATCAATGTTGTTTTTCTGGGGTACTGTTGTTGATGTTGCGTTTGGTCTGCTTTGCGATCTGAGTGTGTTGTGATTGAGGTGGGGCTGCTCGTGTCGTTGCGATGTGCGCGGCTTTGTTTTAGTCATAGAAGTGGCGGCTTTTGCACGGCGGACGAAGTATGGGATCAGTGGTAGTGCGCCAAAATGGGTTGTTGGGGTGTGCGCCGATGTGTGACGAATCTGAATGTATAGGTGGGACATCAAGGAGTCCTGGTGTCACCTGAGCCAGGTATCAATAGGTCTTACATATTCATAAAAGGTCGTGGATTATTTAGTGAAACAGAGGCTCTTTTGAAAAACGTTAGGAAAATCAGTCACTTTACCCCAAATAAAAGGTCTTTCTGAGTGTTAGTAATTTAGTTGCTTTGCTATAAGCACATACCCAAGACTTCCATTAACCCAGTTCTGTGCGGTTTGTTTATTCTCCATTTCCAGTTTTTCTGCTAGAGTTTGAAATTTGTATTTTCTTGGATGTGTACTTTGACATAAGTTTAAAAGTTGCACATGAATAACATATTTACATCAGCCCATTTATGAAAGCCCATTTTGTGCTCTATGTAAATAAGTGAAATTTGGTAAAGATTGGAAATTTAGGGTTAAAAGTAATCCTCGTCCCAGGAGCTGATTTGAGTTATCTTAAAGTGGGGAAGGGTGAATTATTTGTATTTTAATGTTGTCTGACATTGTAAAGCACACACAGTAACACTACGAGACCAAATAACGAGAACGAATAACAAATTACGAGGCCCTTACACAATCCCTGAAAAAAAATCCTGTAAAACATTTACACAATTGTAAGACATTATTTTTATTTATTTTTAGTTTTTGTTCTGAAAGTCAATTTTTTCCAATTATTTCTATATTTAAAGTTTGATGCATTTAAATGTATTTTTTTAAATAATAACAATAAACAGATACAAACAGAGATAGACTATAACAGTTCATTCACAAATATAATTGTCAGCTAGTCAACTTCATCGTCTGTCTAAACAACATTTAACCAATGTCATTATTGTACAGTAAATGTCAAAAGCCCTGATTCTCATTTGCAGCTGTTTTGCAAAATGTCTCTTTTGCGCCTCCTGTTGGTCATTTCACGAATGACTTTGAAATGAGAAACTATCGTTTCTATGCCGCGGCGGTGAGCATGGCAGTAATAGGCCTTCTGATTGACTACAGACTGTAACTCCTTGTGGCCTTGTGAACAAGCACAAAGATGTATATTTGTTAGTGACTCCAAAGCGCTGTAAGTCAATCTTAATAAGGGTGTCTGCCAAAAACTGTTAATGTAAATGTGTACTGTTGCTGCATTTGTCAAATTCAACAACAGACCTGGTAATTGAAAAAATTACTGTACGCGGGACAAGGCTTTAGTCTCATTCTGTTACAGCCAAAATGGCACAGAATAATAAAGAATTCTCTTGTTACTGTCCCACTCACAGCACAGAGTGTATGCAAGCAAGTGTGTGTGTGTGTGTGTGAGAGAGAGAGAGAGAGAGAGAGAGAGAGAGAGAGAGAGAGAGAGAGAGAGAGAGAGAGAAAGAGAGAGAGAGAGAGAGAGAGAGAGAGAGAGAGAGAAAGAGAGTACCTCTCACTACCAGGTCAGCAGAGACGGTGACATTGTCCACAGGTGTCTGGGCCGTGCAGGTGTAGAGGCCTGCGTGTTTCAGCTGAGTCTTCTTAATCAGCAGCTCACAGCTAGACAAACCTGCCTGACTATCCTGCGCACACACACAAACACACCCACAAACATTTGTCTAACAATGCTTGTGAGTACCATCTACTGGGAGAATTATTAGTGCAGCCTATTAACAGAATGCCTACACATCAGTTTAACTTGAACATTTACCTTAGAAAATAAAGCAGCCAAAAAAACTAACATCACACAACAATATACACATATACTGTACACATTGCTATTGCTTGAATTATTATAAAGTATGAATATTTCAGATTGTGCGTTCTTTCCTAAAATGCACCATCAACAGTGTTACTAGCGTTAACATTAACAGCCGTCATTGACGGGAGTTTACGTAAAATAGTTAAAAGATTAAAGCCAAAATTAAGCTGATCAGCATTAAAGTACTCAGTGATCTTGTTATTTCAGGTTTTCAGGTTGAAGCCCACATACAGTACATGTCTGCCTGTCTTTCTGTACAGCAGAACTCTCTGCCTAAATGTTTAATATAAATAATTGTAATACGGTTTGTTTACATTGAGCAAGTGCCTTATTAGTAGCTTAGCATAACTGTTCATAACAGTTTTGATTTCACTCATGGCGCAGGTCCTCCTGAAATATTTTTATAATAAAAATAAATAACATTCTACCTTTTTGTAGAATATTCTTACTGACATATTATTATTATTATTATTATTATTATTATTAGAAAAGTATAGGTTTATATTAAGTGTAGGTATTATATATTTCATTAAAATACAGAATCACTGAGAGGAAATTATCTTTAAAAATAAACTTCACCAGAAATGTAAATAAGAAAGACGACATGAACCATCATTAGCAAATGGTAGTCTATGTTCTCACTAACTGAAAAAGGCAGGTGAGGTTGAACGGTTTTAGAGTCCATTCTACGCTTAGAAACCACTGAGTAAACCCATTAATGCCCCACACCACGGGGTACATGTTTATAAACTAAATCACCATTTCGATTAATAATACTTCAAGCCAATTTTGTGACCTTGAGAACAAAACGGGCAAAACTACACCATCCATTGTAAAAAAATAATAAGCAGTGTGCCCCTACTGGACAAATTACAAAATGAAACTAAGAAAAAAACGATGCCCAGAAGACTCAAGCCCAATTATCTAAAACACTTGAAACACCGCTGGCATTAATCTGTTAAATTTGTGCTCTTACAATGGTGTGCTGGTAGTATTCTTCCTCCTTGTCAAAGTCAATGACATGTCCGTTAAGAGACCAGATAAAGGTGATGTCGAGGCTCGAGTCATGTGAAGCACCACACTGCATCTTAGCCTTTTCACCCACGCTGACATCAGCGTTAGAGGGAGCCAGCGTGATCTTGGTGGCATCTAAAAAAATCAAAAAAGGAACATTTTCAGGAGGCTAGCAGTTTATGAGCAATTATATATAAAATATAAAATCAACAGCTGGCATTCCTGCATTCTGTATTCAAACCAGCAGAGGGCAGCGCAGAACTACAGATTACTCACCATCTAGGGTGTTGACCAAGCATAATGCTCTACACTTCATTTTAAATTTCCAACACCCTCAGACTACTGTGTTTTCCAAAGCATTAATGACTGTTGATATCTCTAATGCACCAGTGTCAATAAGCAATGCATTATGCAACACTACCTTTTCGTAACTGATATGGCTTTAGAATTTCCACCTCTTACCTGTGACGGAGAAAGATCCAGTGCTGTTGGCTTTGCCTCTGTCATTCTCAGCAAAGCATGTGTACTTCCCCTCGTCTGACTTTGAAACGTTGTGAATCTCCAGACTCCCGTCCTCCCAAATGAAAATCCTGCCACCATTACACTGGCCTTTAATTTCTTTTCATTAGCTTTAACATGCATAAAAACACTCACAAATGCATGACTCTAAGGTAAAGGTAAGGTATAAAGGTATTAGAATGTTTAAGTTTTATTTCGGCACAATAGTTTTTTACAATTTTCTGCGCCTAAGCAAAATTCATGGTACTAGATATAAACCTATATTTAAGTAAAACTGGGACATTTGACTGCGCAGAATAACATGACACAGTTATGAAAGTAAAAACCCTAATTTTTCTATATGATCCCTTGCTACACATATGTACGCATCCCAGAGTTTCACTGATGCTTGGAAACCATCAATGTCACTAAGCCAGAGCCATGATCGGAAACACCAGCCTCCTCCTTAAACTCTGTGGAACTTTCCAAACATGTGGAAATGGCTTAAAGTGAGGTCAAGACTGTACAGGGGATGAGGCAATACCTTCCGGCCGAGTTCCTTTCCTTTGCGAGTGCCGTTTGTAAATGATTGTGTGTACAGTTCCCACAGATGGTGACAGGTTGTCCCTTGATTTTAAAGTATTAAACAGTCCACTCGCTAAATGTTCACTGGAAGGACTGCAGTTGGCCCCGAGCCACCTCAGCCAGAATCATCAATCATGGATGTACAGCCTTCCTTTGCATTAATCAAATGTTTTACGACGGCTAAAAGTCTCATCAGCGTACTGTGCTTTAAGTCTTCTGTAAATGCCAAAAGGTTTTACACAATCATATGAGAAACCCGATTTGTCTTAAACACCCCTCATGGCAGTTTGCATCCAATAGAAATGTCCATAACTAGGTTTTGAAAGAATACCATAAAACTGATATATTTATGTCCTAAGGAACATAAAATTCTATTAAATTGTTTAATACACAGCACAGGTCCCAGTCTGTGCATCGCATAGAGTTAAAACTTATGCTAGTTAACTTAACTTTTGCTAGTACTTCTGAAGTGACCAGTAGCTCTTGATCACAATGCACACCATGCATTATCAAATATATTTCAAACAACATCTATTGCACTGCTACGGAAAGCTACAGTGCCCAAAAAGATTTCCTCATTAAATTTTTGTTGAGAATACTCTGAGAATTTAATCATGAAGCCAGCACTGTTTATCGAATCAAAATGTAACTGCAGGGTATCATTAGACCCCTTACTGACACGGTTGTTTTCTAGATTATTTACTCATTTTTACAGGGTTGCTACGACTGCTTCTAATAGAGGCCCGGAAATGAGACAATACTTACATATTCACCTTCTAAACATCTTATCTTGTTTTAAAAACATCAATATTTAAAACACTTTTCTCTTGATATGTGCACTGGGTTGGGTTGATATGCACCATATTCTTTTCAGCATATTTGCCAGCGGATTACTGTTTTTTTTTTTGTTTTGTTTTTTTATTGTTTGACATATAACTCTTTTTATATCTTTTTATATTGTGATGTTCAACAGAACTTTTTGTACCATCTCCAGAATCGTCAAAACAGATCTTGTGGGTAGATTTAGAGCTTGGTTTTAATAATCCTATATGGAAGGGCTCATCTCCTACCTGCTGGAATTAGAGAGCAGCTCTGTGCCTTTGCTCCAGGATAACGTGGGTCTGGGTGCCGCTTTAGGTTTGCACTCAATCACTACACGGCTATTCTTTGCTCCAAGCAGCCTCTGCTTAACCGGGTTCAGCTCAAATGAAGGAGCGCCCACTGACAACACAAAACATCAACAATGTGTCACAGAGCATAGGTTCATTCCAATGGGACAGATACAGAAAGGTCTATAAGGATGAACATATTATGACTGATTACTAGATGCTAATCCTCTTGTATTTGACATGTGCAAAGCTGAACAATTTATGTTTCATTAATAAATGAAAGTATTCGCCTACCTCTACCTGACACTTGGGTGCCTCTGAGTGTCATATTGAGGTCATGTGACATGCATTGACTCCTTTCAATTCCTAAAGGCAGCTGGTTGCACAAGAACTAATTTAGGGATTTCACACCATTTCAGGGTGGCAGCAGTGTTGCTGATACGAAGGTCAGGGGTTCAAACCTTGAAAACAAGCTACTTTTGGCCCTATAACCCTATGCTAATACAAAATATCCAGATGCAGGGCATCCTCAGTGCCAGCCCCAAGCCTGTATCTATGGGTGGTTTGTGGTAGGAAAGGTATTCAGTACAAAACCATGTTGATAACTTGCAGATTGAATGAACCAGAGAAAGGTGAAACGCCCAAGAAAAAAAAAAGTAATCACAGCTTCACATTTGATTATTTGTAAATAACTCTCACTCACTCACTCACTCACTCACTCACTCACTCACTCATCATCTATACCGCTTAATTCTGTATTCAGGGTAACGAGGAACCTGGAGCCTATCCCAGGAGACTTAGGGCACAAGGTGGGGTACACCCTGGACAGGGTGCCAATCCATCGTAGTTGTAAATAACTATATGTGGCAATTTGGGCGAATTACTGGGGAGATACTTGTGCAAAGCCATGTAGTGAATATTGTTTGGCTTTCAAAGGCAATGATTATAGGGTCCTAATCCTAAAAGCCTGACCTAACTTGAAGCAGCTTACCAAATACTCGCAGTTCAGCGTTGGCATGAATCACTCCATGGCGGTTCTCAGCGATGCACTGGTACATCCCCGAGTCATCAGGTGTCAGGTCTGTGAAGTGCAACTCATGCTTTCCATACTGTTAGGGTAAATAAACAATAATTTCTTAATCATTCTGACAAGTTTTAAGATCAGTGAACTCAATGAACCCTTCTAAAAGCGGGCATTATTTGTAAGCCTTTACTGAAAGTTTCATTGATAGTGAGGCTGATCTGCATGCAGAGTGTGTTCGGAGGGTAGCTCCTGCTGTGTTACACCCCCTGAATACACTCTCAGACTTCTGGAGCAGAACTGAGTGTTGCCATGGGTGTTTGTGCAATAGTCTCGGCACCCGTTTAGCATTGAGATAGATCCTAGAGTTTGCCTCATTGATTCTGTGCTCTCGTTTGGAGAGCTGAGTATGCTTAAAGTCTGAACTGAAATGCAATTACAAACATTTCCCTGGCAGACACCAATCCACAGAGAGATTAAGACGTGTTTTTGTGCATATTTGTCATTCAACACTTTCCAAGACTGCTGTGGAAAGTTGAAGTGCATTAGGTGTAGCATGGGCTTGATGGACAACCAAGAAAAAGCCACTCAAAGCCTTTTTACTAATAATCTGAGAATGAAGGGGGGGTTAAATAAGGGCCATACCATTTGGCCATCTTTCAAGAAGTGTACATGAGGTTTGGGCTTTCCGCTGGTTACGCAGGACATGGTGTAGTCACTTCCAATGTCCCTCTCGCTGCTGCTGATGTGCTCCACCCAGTCTGGAGCAGCTGAAGGAGAGAAATCCTACATCAGCAAATATGTCCAGGCTGAACGGAACAAATACCAAATATGGCATTTACAGTATAACATTAAGCTGTGTGAGAGCGGTTCTGCAGCTTAGACTATTATATTGAAATAAAACAACATACAAGCATATCCAAATGTATCATTATTACACTCACAAAATGTACATGTGCAATCTTTATTTCTTTTACGTTTATCATACAAGTAAATATGTATACTTCCAGTTAAAGTTAATAAGAAATTCTAGTTATTTTTCAGAATCTCATGCCCCCTGACATTCAATTGTTACATGTACCAGAGATTTGTTGAAATGGGTTTTATTAGAGAATTAGAGAATTTTTTAATGTCTTGTGCAAAAGATATTATCTTGTGGGAATGAGTTATTCATTTTTTTACACAGCACATCTTCTAGGCACAAAGTAATTAGAACTAGAAATAGAACTTCAAATCAAACAAAGTCCTTCATGTTTCAAGTATACATTGTAAATCAACAAAGTGTCAATGTACTGTAATTGCAAATAATCCAACTGTTTTCATGCAAAGGCCTAGCATTCCTATACACTTTTGAGGATAAATAACCTGTGTGCACAAGATATAATAATAATAATAATAATAATAATAATAAGAATAACTGAGACTATATATGTTGCTGTTGTTCTTTCCGCTACTCCCGTCATAATGTGTGTGTGACTGAACACCATAGTTATGTCCATGCTACAGTAAAGTTACGTTACTTTATTTTGCTTATATCATCCTTTAAGGTTTATTGTACACTTTTTTGGACCAGCATTCTATTTACTTGATACACATATAAAGGTATTGCACTTTTTATGTGTAGAATTACCATATAAACCCATGATCGTTATCATCTTTGCTATTAATTTATTTACGCGAGTAATTTTCACAAATAATTACATGCTAAAAGGCTGCAAGTCCAGAGAACCTTCTCCACACATCTGTCCTACCTTCCACAAAGAGGTTTGCTTTGTGCCAGTCTTTGCCTTTAGAGTTGAGTGCCTCACACTCATATACTCCCTCGTCCTCATATTGCACATTAAAGAGGTGCAGAAGTCCACCTGCCATGCTGATCTCATGATGGACAGGCAGCGCCCCGTCCACCTTCCTCCACCGGATCTGCGGAATGGGACTGAGCCAAACAGCAAGAAATACAGAATTATTGGAAATATTCATTTGTCTTTTAAGGGGAAAAAAAGCAGGCAAATATATGTTGTATTTTTGAACATGAAAGAACTTGTGTTCTGTGTTGTAAATTTAAACATGAATGAACTTTCTAGTTTTTTCTACATGTTATGTTCCTACACTCTCATAAAGTAAATGCACTCACTTTCCTAATGCGAAACACTCCAGGGTGATGTTCTGTCCAACAAGAGCATACGTGTCCGGAAACTTCACTTTTATATCGGCTGCATATTTCCGAACAGAACCTCCTGGAGACAGTAAACAGTATACCCATGCTGAATCATCTGTTTTTTCACAGGCCATTTCCTGCATAAGCCTCTGGCTCCATATGCACATTATTCCTGTTATATTGAAATGCATGGCACACTCTACTGTTCTGTATCAGTCTAAATAACAGGCCTTTTTCAGAGCATTTCAACTCAAAATATGTGGGTATGGAATGGCAGATGAGGCATGCTGCGTAAACACATAAATACATACATTGAAGAACGGCTTTAAATTTGGGGCAAGAAGAAGCTTAAGGCTTGTGTCCTTCTACTGTAATGAGTCATGGGTGAGGTGAAAGAGAAATTAAACAAACACTGTGTTCTCTTCCAAAATATCCAACGTCCAGATTACAATTAACACTTCGACCACTAACACACTATAAAACGTATGTTTCCAGTGTCCAGCTAGTTGGAATAGAATAACATTTCAACTAGCACAGTAACATTTTTATAAAGTCAAACAAGAATAAGGTACTCTGAGTGCATGGTGCTAAACTAATCTAAAATTAAATCAGGTTAGACCAACTGGAGACTGTCAGACTGTTTTTAGGCAAAATGTTTCCTCTTACTCATGCAAGCCCTGTGTCAGAACACAAATAGGGAATAATTGATGGACCCACATAAAGACCTTCAGAGAACAGAAAAAAAAACGCTTCCAAATGTCTTGCCTTGATTCTTCTCCTTCCAGCTTTATACAAACAGACACACAAAAGACTCTTGACTGGTTAAGCTGTTGTTGCTGCCTCAGTGGCAAAAGCATAATCAATCACCATTTCCATCCAGTACTGGCTGCCTTACCATGTGGCACTGCAATGACAGCTTAGTGATTTAAATAGGCCATAGCGACACTGTCACATTCCTTTAAATAATAATAATGCAACTAAATCAAAAAGCAGGACTTTGTTTTAAATGGTTTTACAATTGTTCTTCTGAAATGAAAGATTTAGACATACAGAACAGGAGAGCGTGGTGATGAATATGGATTTGTGTTTTCATATTTGTTAGGGTTTGTTTTTGCTGTTGACAGAAAAAGAAACTGTTGGATATTTATCTCAATGAGTTAGACCTTTGTCTGTATAAATTGTTTAAAATTGTATAAAAAAAAAACATTGTAAGTAATAAACATTTCCTGACTGATATTGTCACTGATAATATTACTGCCTTGCTTAAGTATTCCTTTCCCTGAATATTTATCCTTTTTCTACTATTCGATTCACACAATGTCTTCCATTTAACATATTTTATATTTTAATAAGACACAATGATTATTCAAATGTTGCTGGTGGTATATTGGCTGCAGCCATCAAGGGGTCGTCCCAGCGGACCATCCGATCGGCACACAACTTGGCACAGGATTTACTCCGGATGCCCTTCCGGATACAATCCCCCCTTTTTATTCAGTCTTGGGCACTCCAGTGGCTAGGGTTTGGGCACTCGCTGGAAATTTAACCCAGACCTTCTGCATGGTAGGCAAGAGACCTACCACTGAGTCACTAATTCCTAATGTAACAACTGTTTAAATAAAAAGCATACATACAGTATACGTACTGGGTCAATGAGGCAACTGCTTAATTATGGCTATAATAATTATATAATAAATATAATTAGAGATGTCTTCTATCAGTTTTCTTAAGAATTTTGGCCACTCATCTTAGCAAAATTACTTAAACACAGAATTGATTGGGGCTGAAGATGAGCATAAATTTTCTAACTAAATGCTAATTATTTTCAATCAGAATGAAGTCCGAGATTTGAATGAGAATTGAATCACAGATAAATTCAAGGTCTGGCTTTTAAACCTCTGTCTTCTCGAGTAACTGCTTTTAAGTCGATCTGAGTTTCCTCTGAACTGTCCATGTTGTGTTTCATTACTCCTGGTTTACATGAGCATGCTTGTGTCAGTGCACTGACTCACCTCACCATTTTGTTCATGGCAAACGCATGCTGCAAAGCTAACTAACATCTAAAACAAGGCTGAATCCCAAAACCATCTCTAACCCCTGAACAAGGGCACTATTTTGTTTGTGGAACAAGTGATTCTACACCCTACACAGTGAACTAACTTTCCATTTTACACAATTTGGAGTTCAGCCCCAGAAAAATGTGTTAGCTTAACGAGCCTATTCTAAAGTGGAGTAAGTGGAGACATACTGTAAAGAGAAACCTACAAGATTTACAGAACTGTCTACCACCTCCATGATTTATTATCTTCACCTTTTGGCTACATAGTTCTGGTAAGAATTTAAAATAAACTACACCCCTCATTAGGACTTATTAAAAGGTTTCACAGCAAGATGAATAATGGTGAACATTTATGCAATAAATGAATATTTAGTCTATTTCAGTTCCAGATCCTAACAACTGCTTAATGTTAAAAGGTTCAAGAAGTATGAATACTTATGTAAGGCAATGTATGGCATCTAAAATGCAAAATAAAATAAAAAAGTGAAGGCATACGTTCAGTCTGTGGGACTAAAGGGATAAACTTGCTGAAGACACTCTTAGCGATAGATAAGCTGGAGACGAAGCAGGAGTAGTTGCCACTGTCGGAAGCCTCTACTTTAGCAATATAGAGATTTCCTGTGGTCTGGGAGACAAAGCGTCTCTTATCCAGCGGGACGAAAATGGGAAATTCATTCAGCATCCAGCGGAAGGTAAGGTCATCTACACGAACAAGAAAACACGGTTAATCATTCCAAGACTCATTAACATTATACTTTATGTGTATCTTTATGTGAAATATTATGAAGGTATTATATACTGAATAAGGTATTGAATGGACCTGGGAAATGTGGAGGAGGAGCACATAACAGCACCACTCCCTGACCCTCTCTCACACGAACAGCTTCTCTTTCTTCTGTGGAAAACATGTCGAGATCTAGGGGTAAACAGAATTAAATTGCTTTTAGTCCCCTTTCCAAATATCGTTATTACACAGCCTTCTGCAAAGCTACTAAGGTGACCTTTCTGAAAAATATTGCACTTACTAACAAACAAAAGGTCTAAAAAAAAAAAAGCAATTTTGCATTATATGCACCGTCATCATTTAATTTCCTTTATCATTAGAACACATGGTTCAGCATAACCTACACAAGCATTTAAAAACGTTGACACCAGAAATTAATTCCCAACTCTCCTCACCGGAGGTTGTCCAGGGCTAATAGGCATAAGCTTGGGTTTTTTCGAAATGCTACCTAAGTGTTTATGTAAAGGACAAAAAGCCCAAGGTGGATTTAGCAGAACGAATGCAGCATTACATAATGGTGTTTCTTGGCCCTGGCACCATCACTCACATCCAAACTGAATAGACGCCTCTCGACTGATGATGGTGCCGAACTTGTTTGTTGCCAGGCAGGAGTAATTCCCAGCATGGGTGCTCTTATCAGGATCGCTGATGACCAGATTTCCCCCCATCAGGCTGTAGTGGTTGTTACCCTGCTCCGAGATCTCAATTTCCCAGCTATTCAGCTTCCACCTGCAAACAGGGAGAAGATAAAAAATAGAATTACATGCATGCTGTCATTCCACATGGAACTGACAAATAAAAAAGTACACTGGTAATTTATATTAGAGAAAGTGTAGATTTGTAGTCAACTTTCCAAATATATGCTAGCCAAAGTTAATTAATATGAGGCTTTTTGCACAAATATTATATTCCTCCTTCTGTTTTGGCTGCCAACCCCGTAGCCTGTAGGTGCTCTTGAAGTAAAGCCAAGTCAACGGGGAATGAGCTAGAGATGCTAAATCTCCTTCCTTCTCCAAATGGCATCTGACTTTTAGGGTAGACGAAGATGGAATGAATGTAGCCGGAGAAGAGATGAAGGGGAAAATTGAATTAGGAAGGATGGGTGCTGAGAGGGACGGGGTTAAAGCGGGTTAATATGAGGTACAAAAGGGTCAAACTCCTGTTAGAAATAAAGTGTAAGACTATACAAGGGTCAAGGGCTAGAACTTTAGAATGGGGCAAAGAAGCATGAGACCAGCTGAGTGAAATGGATGAGGAGGCCCACACAGACATGATTAATGATCCTACACCTACAGTAGCTAATGATGTTCCATGTAAAAACTGTAGCAGTGCTATGTGAATCCTACTGCAACAGAGCAGAAATGCAAAGGAGCATTAAGAGCACATGCTTTGCTTCCAATAAAAATGAAACCCAGCACAGACAGTTAGAAGCATATGTTACTTGTATGTGGCAGGTGGGCTGGCTCGTGCTCTGCAACTCATGATTATCTTGTCCTCCTGAGACTCCTCGGGGTAGATGGTGTCAATTGGCTGCTCTTCAAAAACAGGCCCATAACCTGAGGAATCGTCTGTAGGATATATACACAGAAAGAAATTTGTGCAAAAATGTGGGATAGCAACATAGTACTGGTAATAATTTAAAGCTACTTTCACAAATGTTAATTATACTAACTCGATTGCTAACTGTCGGCCGCTAGTTCTGCGGTTAGTTAGTTTATTAGTTTCAAATTGTGGAAGAATAGTGTATGTGTTGGTGAAGCAACATAACTGGATAAAAGAAGAAACAAATCATAATCTTTAAACAAAACGTTAAAAGTCTCATCACCATACCGTGTTTGAAGTTTTCTGTAAATTAATTAGGTATAATTTATGCCTTCATTCACAAGAAATTTCGTCAAAAGGCTCAGTTTGTAAAAACAAATACATTTTTATTATCTGACATGAATAACTTTCTTTCAAATAGTAGCACAAAATTTTACAGTAGTATTCAGTGAATGTTTAGAATATTTATGCCTCAGGTCATATTTAGTTTTCTCCAAATATGAATTTACAGCCAGAAAAGCAAACAGTAATTACACAGTGCAACAAAAAAAATCACTAATAAAAAATATGTACTGTATAAACCATAGTATTGTGTGTTTACTGTACAGTGGAACCTAGGATTACCAACATAATTAGTTCCGGAAGCAGGCTGTTATTTCAAAACACTCGTGAACCAAATAAAATTTTCCCATAAGAAATAATTGAAACTCAAATTATTTGTTCCACAGCCCCAAAAAATTAATACATAAAAATAATTAATACAAAATTGAAAGTAAAAATAAAACAAATTAACCTACACTTTACCTTTAAAAAAAAAAGACAAAAATAAATCCCGACAGATAATGTTTCTGTTTGTGTGCGCAGGTGCTGTGTATGTGTGTGTTTGTGTGTGTATGTAGCTAAAGTAAGAGGAGAGGAGGAATGAGCCCCTGCCCTCTCATTGGTTTTATTTAAAATAATTTTTGACAGTGTTTTTTGAAGAGTAACTGCAATTGACAGTCACTAGCCAGTGACACTCTAACATGAGTTTCTTAATGCTGCGTACAGTTAAACACCTGTATTGTCTCAGAGACTAACTGGTAATCTAAACTGACAGACATTTAACTGCTTTTACCTTAACTGGGTAATTCCATGCAGAGCACTTAAGCAAAGTAAATTTCTCTAACAACTGATTATTTACTGCTAGAATAGTACAACTTATTTATTTTTATAAAACCTATCCAAAAGACACTAAAATAAAGAGCAAAACTTTGGATGTCTTGTGCCATCAATTATATTCACTACTGTTCTAACTACTGTTCAAAGTTCATTAGTAATCTTTATAGCTAGCACCGTTTCAAAAACTACTGTCTGAAACACTGACTTCAATCAACCTGCTCACTGGATTAGCGACATGCCAGGCTAATTATGCTCTGCCAGTCATTAGTGATGCAAACATCAAACGCCGGTGTACACCGAGGCAGACGAATAACTAATGAGACAAATGGAGCTCCTGCGAATCCTTATATCCAGTCTGTGTACGTGTGTGTGGATGAGGCTTAAGCTCTGTGTATGCATACTCAGAATGCTTTCACTGTCATGACTATGCTTACAATCTCTCAACATTTTTACATTTAATATTAACAACTAAACATGTTTAATGTATGTAATGTATATATTGTATATACATAAAATGTATATATTATTATACATGCATATAATGTATATATTCAAATAATGTTAAGACGAAGGAAACATCCTTAAATCTGCATTAGACATTGACAGGGGTATAACAGCAGAAACTTGGTCTAATCCTCCTACTGAGAGGAAATTATGCTGAAATGCAGTGTATTGAGGAGGTCTTTTTTAAAATAGAAAAACAAAAAAGGTTTGTGCGAGTAAAAATGGGACTTTTGATTGTGCAGAATAACAGAACACAGTTATGAGAGTAAGTACCATTATTCTCTATATAATCCCCTGCTTCACTAATGTGCTTATCCCAGTGTTCAGATCCCATCAAGGTAGAAAGATACTGCCTGCTTTACGTTTGAAACTCTGGCCTCTTAGAAACTCTGTTAATGGCCCAAACATGTTGGAATGGCTTGGAGCAAGGTCAGGATTGTACAGGAAATTTGACACTAACTCCCAGCTGAGTTTCTGTTTCTTTATGTACAGTTCCCACAGACAGATGCTTCTTGGCAACAAGTAACTATAGATTTGAAAGAATCACTCCCTGAATGTTCACGGGATCGACTGCAGTGGGCTCTGTGCCACCTCAACTGGGATCGCCATTCACAAATGTACAGACTTCTTTAAAAAGTCTGCATCATTTAAATGTTTTATTTTGGCCAAGAGTCTCATAACCGTACTGTGCTTGAAATCTCCTGTAAATGTTTTGAATCTGTTTTACAGCTTCATTCAGGAGAAATTTCATCACAAGTCAAGGTTTGCCTTGTAATAATGATGTGAGAGGTGAAAAAAAAAGAGACAGATGGCAGGGAGTTGTGTTCGACAGGGCACAGAGAGCAGAGCACATGAATAGCAAGCAATTTCAGCTTTCTTTCTCTGACATTTGTGGGCTTTGGATTGATATATACAATGTTCTTGGCTGTGATTTAAAATGTTAAATAAAATAAAAAAAAAACCAAGCAACCAATTTCAGTAACAATTAAATAGAGTCACAGCCATCACTGATGCTCTGATTTATTGAATGATTTCAGCATGCAGCCAAGAAAATGCCCCATTTTGTCATCTGAGAAAAATGTGTCATCTGTTCTTGATTGAGTCAATCTAGAGGCACGAAACCAGTCCAGGAATAAAAGAAAGCACAAGCAGTACAAGAGTTTTTAAAATATCATTAATGGAAGTAAAAGCTAACCAACTAAAAATAGATGAAGATGATTATTTTGATAACTGATTTAAAATTTTCAAGATTTTTTGTCAATACAATAATTAGAAAAGTTTCATAGTACTGTATTTCTCAATTCATTAGTGACTTAATTTTTTGTGCTAAAAATGAAATACACTCCAGTTTATTCACGCTAACAGTAAAGGCCCTTTCACACTGCGACCAAGACCATGAAGTTCCCACTGTGTCCTAAAAATAATGAAGAAAGCAGCAGGAACGAGTCAAAATGGAAAAATGTGCATTTCTCAAGTTGATTCTACTTTCTAGCCACGTCCCTGTCGGGTTCTCAATGCTTCTGTCACGTTGTCACTAATTTCTTATCACACACATGTTCGTGCGCTCACCAGTGAGATCTAAGCAATTTATTACTATGTCTGATCAGATCGCAAGACGCTCTTACCAGGCGCTTATCACATACTTACTATGCTGTTGTGTCTGGCAGGTTGGTATAAACACGTGACACATGCAGTGATTTTCAACACAAAGTTATATTGTGAGGAAATGGATCTAGTATTTATACTAAATTCACTGAACGTGACATAAGCATGTGGTAAGCATTACAAGAATGTAATATAAATTTTATGTGATCTTCTGCAGTGTGGCATGGAGAACTCCACTGACATAGTAACAACAAAGTGACATCCCAATGACAACGCCATCCAATCTTCCCCATCTGCACCATGCTTGGAGTATGTCATTTAAATGCCTAAAAGGTGTTATTTACATGATTACCTGGTCAATGCCATCATTAATACATCCTTAATACATCCAGCTTCCAGAATCTTGCATTGACCACATCCTCACCATTATGTTTTTAACATGTCGAAAAAATGTGTGCAGCTCCACATCAACACTGTCCTTATCAGTTTCTACTGTGTTTCTGACAAATTGTACAAGTTCTTACTTACTTCACCCAAATTTGTGGATGTAGTGAGAACGTAGGTCTGTGTGATGTAAGGGTAGGCTATAATAAAGTTTATTATAGGCTTTCCTAATTTTAATCATTACTCCGTTACTTCTCCTTTTTGCCTACATACTGTATCGTCTGCGCACATTACTGTATTCTGTAGGCGTGCTGTGGATTGGTTAACACATTCAGATGACTTTGTTTTCAGAGTAACTCAGTTCAGCACCTGTGCCAAACTAAAATACCATTTTTCCTCAGAACATCTGCCTTATTGATCTCTTTCAAAATGTAAAGAAGTAGGAGACACCATCAGAGGTCACAATCACCTTAACCTCTAACCGCCATTTAATTGATTTCTTCTAGTTTTACAGGATATAGTAGCTGACAAAGTCAGGCTTCACGAGGATTCAGTGGGTAGCTTTGTTACCTCGCAGCTCCTGGAAGCAATGTTAAAGTGTAAGATTGGATTACTATCTGTAAGGAGTTTCTGTGCAAGTTCTGATTGTGTCTTTGAGAGTTTTCTCTAGGTTCCAACCCAACTCAATTCCAATCTGTAGATTAGCTCAACTAAATTAGTTTAACTAAATTGCTAAAATGTAAAAGTGTGTGTGCGTTGTGCACTGCAATTGACTCTTACGCTTACCCTTTTGAATGAATCTTTGGCTGTGTTTACAGATTTAGAGGTTATTTTGACCTGTGCCTGCTTTAATGTTTTAAATCTGGAGTACATTTTTTAAAAATTTCATTCTATAAGTGACAAAATTTACAGACATTTATTAAATACTTTTCAATAATAGAAAATTCTGGAACCCAACCCCGTAGGAAAAGTCCATAGAAACGATGGTCGTCTTTCCAGAGATGGGGAGCCAGAGATTAGTTGCCCGATGTGTCCGATGGATGATGGCCCTTACTATACTATCATATAAATAAAATCCAACTGCAAATAAGGTGACAGCTTTTACTGAAGTAAGAATGCAAGTATTACACCTGCCCAGTGAGCACAGCAAATCTGCTCCCACGATTCCCAGATACAGATGGCTATAGTGGGATTTACTCATTATCTCCAGATACTACGGTAAATAATTTTTTGTTTTATACCTGAATCAGTTATATGCGAGTCTGACAGTCGGGAATTACCCTAGGCGATACATGTTTACTGTATACGCAGCAAAATAATCCTCCTTATCTAATATTACAATTTCAGAAACCTATTTGCTCATAATATGAAAAACACATTAGAATATGCAAACCAGACAAAAAAATTGGTTCTAAAATGTAATGCTTGTTTTATAGTTAAACAGTTATAGTATTATTAGCATTTTTTTTTTTTACTTCAGACAAGTTTTAACTCACATTGACTGAAGCAATAAAACATGGTTCTACATATGAATAGTCCTTTCTGAATAAAGAATTTCACTAAGTCACCCAATTCTCTGGTAAATAACAGGCAAATAAAGGGGCTGTCTGAATATGAAAACAGTACAGCCTTCATCAATCATCTAGTGACTGCCAATCCTTGGTTGTCAGCAGTGCAAAAGGATTCACTTATCAAGTTATAACTAACAGGAAAACCAGTTATTGCTGAGGATTAGGTAATGGGAATAATTCTGTTAAGATATATTATAATCAAACCTTTTGTTTTTGTAGAGTTAGCAATAGAAAACAAGATGTAATAAAATTCCCACCATCTCCTTTAAATCCCATGAGCCAGTCCTATGTAAACTGCTTTTCTGGACCCATTATTGCAAGGCTTATTTCCTGTATGGCAGGCTCTTTCAGTGCCAACCTTTAGTTCACACATGACAAGGACAAAAGCCATGAATATAACAAGAACTTATCACAATAGTATAAAACATATCAAGGTAATATAAAAAAATAACTTAGACTAATTATGTGAGAGCTGTTCAAGCCAAACCAGATTGTGATTGATTGTGCAGAATAACAGAACACAGGTATGTAAAGGTAAGTAAAAACTCACATTAGTTCTCTACATAATCGCCTGCTACACTAATGTACTTAAATTTCTCAGTATGCAGGAGTCATGGTCAGACTGCTGGCTTGACGTCTGAAACGCCAGCCTCCCAGGACCTCCTTTAATGGCCTAAACATGTGAAAAAAGCTTAGAGCGAGGTCAAGACTATACAAGGATGTGGCAATAACTCCCAGCCGAGTTCCTGAAGTGTGCAAGGCGTGTTGGTGATTGTGTATACAGTTCCCACAGATAGATGCGTCTCTTCCGCAAGCTAGCCACAAGTTATCTGTCGATTTTCAAGGATCAGGCCTTCCCAATCACTGAAGATTCACAGGAACAAAGGCAGTAGGCTTCAGTTTTACAACTTCATGCAAAAGAAATTTCATCAAGTCCCAGTTTGACTT
Source organism: Clarias macrocephalus (assembly GCA_011419295.1). Taxonomy (NCBI): domain Eukaryota; kingdom Metazoa; phylum Chordata; class Actinopteri; order Siluriformes; family Clariidae; genus Clarias; species Clarias macrocephalus. The sequence continues at coordinate 80,189 of JAAGKR010001867.1, forward strand.
GAACTAAAATTGTATTATAATAGGACGCAAAAATATCAACATAACTAATTTTTATCCATTTCAGAATTGGTAAGATAAACTTAATTTCCCTGTTCATTTACAGTTCCTCAGAGACCACTTATCACAGCATCAGCCATGCTGATCAACATGTAGTGTGTAAAATGAGGAGATTTCCTCTCCTATATAACTGGCTATTAATCAAATTATCCACTTTAATTAGATAGAAAGTATCCAGACTATCTGTTTTATTCTGTTCCCATAAGTTGTATAGACAGGATGCATTTTTTTCCTACTCTTCCCTTCCCTTTGATTGCACCGATCAAATCTTATGGCTGCAAGTAAATGTAGATTTTCATACTTGAAGCAGAAAATTATGCAAATTGATTTAAAAAATTTTTTTTTACAGTACATCCTTCCACTGTGCATTAAAAAATAAACTCTACTGCACAGACACAATTATAATTTACTCGCTATAGATTTGTAAAACATAATATGAACCTAACCCAAACCAACTAATTTAAAATCCATCATGTCTGAGCAGGATACCCTAGCCATTATGGCACTTCTCACATTATCTAACAGAAAAGCAAGATTTCTGTTACTTTACATTAAGTAAAGATAAGAAATGCAAGCACTATGAAGACATGTAAGAAGGCAGCTATCACAGTAACTCTTCAGGCTTTGAAGAGTACATATAGAGAAAGAGTCAAATGCACAAAAGGGATCAAAAGAATAATGTCTGGCTGTCAAAGAACACGCAACCCTGTCAGGGCTTTGATGGAAAAATAGAAGACTGAGCATTTGGATGTGTGTTAGTGCGATCGGTGGGCAAGCCAAATCCAAGGAAAATGGTCCTGTAAGTAGGGCTACAAACCAAAATGTAATAATAATAATAATACAAGAATGTTTCACAGTTTGGACTCCTAATTGAATGTGACTAACAATTTATGCCAGGTACAAATTAATATAAACTTCCTGTGCTGTTCCAGTCTGTTTCATTACAGAGAGCCTGAAATTAAATGCCAGTAACTCACAGTGTGCTCAGTCTCTGGAGCTGTAGGAAACCCAGCCTACAGCGTTGTTTACTCAGATGGCTGACTTTTTAGTACAAATATGAGCCTTCTTTTTCATTTATCCCCATCTTCTGTTTTAGATCATTGATGATTCATACCACAGAGTTACAAAACGAGGTCATCTTTATACAATAGATGTCTTTGACAATCATCTAATCATCTAAATGTGTGGATGGTTATAGCAAGTATTAGGCAATTACAAGCAACATATAAACCGTGTTAATTTATTTAACAAAAATTAAGCCAAAAAATAATAAGAATAATAAGTACCCGCTTCTTCTAAATGATTTAAGAGGGTAATCATCAGCCATTGATTAATAGATCATCAGCAGGTATATAGACCTCTATAAAAGCAAATGTTGCTGGCCTAGAGCATTCAGGTGTGTGTGTGGAAAAGTGGGAAAGACAGAAGCAATGATGTTAGAGAGGCAATTGATGAGACCAAATTGAAGTCTAATGCCACCATGTTTGGTGAAACTATACAACATTTCACATCTAGCACGGTGGGGGAGAAGTGATGATCTTGGCTTGTTTTGCAGCCACAGGACCTGAGCATCTTACAGTCATTGAGTCGATCAAACACTCCTCTGTGAGCCAGTGTATTCTAGAGGCAAATGTGAGGCCATCTGCTAAAGCTTGGTTAAAATTGGGTCATACAACAGGACAATGATCTGAAGCATACCAGTAAATCTACATCAGAATGGCTGAAAAAAAATGTGTTTGGAATGGCCCAGTCAAAGTCCAGTCCTCAACCCAATTGACATGTTATAGTGGGACCTTTACAGATCTGTGCATAAGCCAATGCCCAAAAACCTCAATGTACTAAATAATAGACCAAAACTATGTGAGAGACTGGCAAAGGTTTAGTTTTTGCTAATTAAATAATGGCATGGTAAAAAATTTTATTTTTATGTTCAGATGATAATACTAAGACCGGCTAAGATCAGATGCTTTTATACAAAAAACACAATTAAAAGAGGGGGCTTTTACACATGACTGTATTTGAGCATTTATTCTAATGAATGTTCAATTATTACAGCACTAACTACAGGCATCTTAAATCACTTGCCTTCTCTACCATTGTTTCTGATTTTTCATTTGAACTGAGATCGCTGTGATTGAGTCATGGATAAACAACAAGCATTATTCTTACCTTTGGCCCTTGCTGGATTGGCCATGAGTCTCTTTTAAACATTGAATTCCTTTTATTTCTACACCCCGAAATCAACTAATTAATTTAAACTTGTTTGCTCTGATCTGTAAAGAGATGCAATAGTACTGCTTCTCAGGTACTCAAGTCTCATCTTCATTGTTTATGCTGTTTGACTGCCTTTGCCATGTGCATTGGGTCTGCATTAATTCGTACCCAGCTCATGTAAACTCATGATGGTCAGTGGTAGTCTATGACAAACAACTGTGTTGACATCAGACACAGTAAATAGCCACTATGACAAAATATTGATCATACTCACCAAAGATGCCATCAACTTCACCATCTGCAGGCGGAAGAGAAATATATAGAAAAGGCTGATTTCATACTGATGAAAGGTTGTCACCATAACATTCTCATTATTAGACTAAAAGCTAGTGCCTATGTCTGTATATACTATATAATTATAATAGTCTCTAATACGGCTTTCTCATCAAGTGGCCACGGTTGGCAAAGGCATCCCTGAGACCTGAACTCACGATCTGCTGATGACAGAGCAAATGATTTTCTTTGTTGCTCCACTTGGGAGCGCCAACCATAACATCAGATAGGGACAATGTTACCACTTAAGGTTAGCACCATAACCATAAACCATAAAAGGTTGATGGTTCCCTTTTCCCAGCTTTATGCTTGTATTATCATAAATGGCATAGATGTGGCATAATATATCTCTCCTTTTAATGCGACACAAGCCAACCGTGTGCAGAAAAGGGCAGAAAAGAGTGTTCCTCTGAGAGCTGCACTTTGATGCCCAGCATTTTTGAAGGATCCCTATGAATGATTTCACATGTTTCTGAAGAAGCATGTGTTATCCTTACTCTTAGCCCTAGCTATCATATGACAGCAGGAGAGTTTGCTGGTGGGAGTAAATTGTTCAGCGACCAAATTATGGTGAAAAAATGCAGGGAATTCCCCTGAAAAGCTCAGTTTAATGCTAGAAAATTTCCCTAATAAAAGCAAAACTCGTGATATGAAACTCATACAAAGGCACAGATCCTATCCTTGCTATATTACATCCTGAAAAGCAAGAAAGCAGCCAGTTTCATCTAAAATACAGACAGTAGGTAATATGATGCAGCTGTATCTCATGGGCCCACCCGATGCCCTCTGTTTGGCATTCTCTCTGATGCTCTTGCTTTGGCCCAGTGAGCAGAGATTTCTTCTAGCCGGATATGAAATTGCTGTTCCTAATCAGTTGGATCGTCTCTTGATGGACTAATGTGAGACGACAGTCACATTCTAATCTCAATGCAATTAACCAGAGGTAGCAGACTAGGAGCACACCGCTGTGATGAATATAGAGGGAGAATTAGAAAACGAGCAAGAAATGAGAGCTGGGGGGTGGGGACATCATTGTGAGTAATACTCACGACTGGAGCAGAGTGCGAGTGACAGAGCGAGCAGGAGAGGCGTGGGATGATACATGGTTCTTGGGTGAAGATGCTCCAAGATAAGGGCTTACTGCGGAAGCTGCTGTGACATTAGCAGGGTTCCTGAAAGCAAAGAGACAAGCATATTAATGTGAGTAAAGAAAATCAGAAGATATACTGGAGGCTAATGTTAAATTCTGAACTAATGAACCATGCAGTAGCTTATTGGTCAGAGCATTAAGAAAACCATTCTAGGTGATGAATTGAAATAAACTAATCTCGTTCGATTCTTATAAATCATATCCTGCAACAAAATTAAACTTGTTCTTCTAAAAAACAAAATGTTTCTTGGATAAACACAATTGTAATACAAAAGCAAGAAACAACACAGACTTTCCTGAACACTTGCAATATGAACAGACTACCTCCAGCAAAAGAATTTCTCTGAAATCATAACTGACATTTTGACATGTACTGTAGGTTAGTGGCATGTTGAGGCAATACTGACAGATTTATTTAGCAACAGATGCTGTGGGGAATGTATGGGAAAATAAACTCTCCTGAATCACAAACTTGTGACTGATGCGTTCAGTCGCTCAGTTGGCATCGAGACATCTGTATCACCATATACTTTAAAATAGTGAAGTCAGTCAGGAACACACTGGTGCACACTGTACGATGTTGTTTGACCGATATAGATTATTGTTCACATTGTCGTGGCTGGTCCATGTGTGAAAATAAATTTCCATGCTCCCAGAAGCACTCTTTCACAATTTGAGTCCTCGAATTTTACAGTACCTGTCACGGGTCAGCTAGATCAACCTAGCACGTCCAGATCCTAAGACTCCACTCCAGCTCTTCTCCCTACACGCCTACCTGTCACTAGCACACACCTGAACGTGATCACCAATCATTTCCCCCAGCTTTATAAGCACGCTGCGAGAACCTTTCAGTGCCACAGTATCTCACTCGTGTGCCTCGCATTTTCTCTGTGTAAAACAGTCGTTGTGTATCCTAGCCTGTGTTTTCGACCCTGCCTGTTTTTCGGATTTCTCTCTCGCCTACGCCCTCTGGTACTTCTATCATTATCGGACTGATTAACATAAAATCCAATGCACACATGCGTGTCCCAATTCACGTGCGTAAAATCCAATGCACACATGCGTGTCCCACTTCACGTGCGTAAAATCCAATTCACGTGCGTAAAATCCAATGCACACATGCGTGTCCAACTTCAAGTGCGTAAAATCCAATTCACGTGCGTAAAACCCAATTTTCACATGCACAAAATAAATATATATTTATAATATACGTTTCACAAATGCAAATGTTTAAAATTCACGAGTTCATCATGGACTGTGCATGTGAAAATCGTCTTTCGTGTGTGAATATCTCTGAATTTGTTTGTGTGTGTATTTTTGAGACTTTGCTGGCAGCAACGTGGGTCACCTGTTCTCTTTAGCCAATCAGAGACAACCTCACCAGTCAACCAATAACAGCCCTCCAGGAGCGCAGCACTTAAGTAGCTCAGCTTTGCACATCTTTTGCACAATCTGAGTTAATTACAACGGAAATTAAGTTTTACCTCAAACCAGCATGGCGACCAAGTACAGGATGCACGTCTAAGTTTTTACTTTATTTCATAATGTTTCATTAATGATCTTCACACACGAAAGACGATTTTCACATGCACAGTCCATGATGCACTCGTGAATTTTAAACATTTGCATTTGTGAAACGTATATTATAAATATATATTATTTTGTACACGTGAGTGTTTTTTTTTTTTTGTGAATATATTTTTTTCGTGCGCGTGAAAATTGGATTTTACGCACGTGAAGTGGGACACGCATGTGTGCATTGGATGTTACGCACGTGAATTGGATTTTACGCACATGAAGTGGGATACGCATGTGAATTATTTTTGAGACTGATCTGCTTCCATAGGTTAGCAGCGAAAATTCGCTAGCAAGGAGCCGAGAGAAGTACTCGCTAGGGGTGGGCGTATCGATCCTTAATATTGATACTTTCGATATAGGGGTTGTATTGAAAATGATCGATCCAAAACTTAAAATATCGATATTAAGGGCTTTTTTAACCAGTGATTTTATTTATTTTGCATGAAATATAATATTTAAAATGAGCTTGTATATAACGCTTTCTCTTATGCAGCTCCTTTCGCACGTCACACACATTGGCCACCCGTCCCTGCACTGCTGTGTTTTATTGCCCTACCATCACGTGACTCAGCAGCGCCTAAAACAAGCAGCTGCAGGGAGAGTGAGAGCGAGGCGCATGCCTTGGTATCATGGAGCTGGCAAATAAAAAACAGAGCGCTGCGTGGAAGTATGTTACTGCTGTGAATGAAAACAGCGAATTACGACATCTGTAGAACGGTCATTCACTACTGTCGTAACACCACCAACTTACACAAAGACATAAAACGACATGATGTAGAGCTTGGAACTAAAAAAAAGAAATAGAGGAGGCAAGTCTTTCATACAGAGCCCCGCCAGCTGCGAGACAGAAGTCAGTGGCAGAGTCCTTTTAGCTTCAGAAATATCCAGGTAGCTAACACTGGTAAAAATATGTTTTTAGTTATATTGGATCTTCAGCATGAAGTGTCATCACCATAGTTGTTGTAACAAAACGTAACCATGGTTAATATAAACCATAAATTAACAATGCTTACACTAACCATAGTTTCATGTTTGCATATTGAGTTTATTACAATAATATATTTTTTTCATATTTGAAAATGTCCTGTTTTTTGTTAACCTCACATTAAGAGCAAATCACATCACAACTATTCAGATTATTCAGATTTAGCAAAATTATGGAATCACTTTATAAATTGTGATACAGTGATAAGAGATAAGAGAAGTCTTTATTAATCCCGAAGGAAATTGTTTCTCCAGTGGCTGCATATTCAAAGGAAACCAATACAATAAGATAAGAAGAAAATAGAAAATAGAATAAAAATAAAAGACAATTTCAAAAAAGAGATATAAATAGAATAAAAATATAATAAAAATAAAGATATACAAAAACTATATATCCCCTCTGCAAGAAAGTAAATGTAATTGTAAAATAAATTATAAAATATCGGTATCGGTATCGGCAATATTGGCCCTGTATTTACTTGGTATCGAATCGATACAAAATTTTGCAGTATCGCCCACCTCTAGTACTCGCAATCGACTTCCGGGTTAGTGGAGATTCGCGCGCGTCATAGCCCCGCCTCCTCCATCGTCACTAAAGGTTTCCCGATTCTTTCAGTCACCAAGCACACACACGCTGCTTCTCTCCTCTGCTCCCACTGTGCCTACTCATTCAAGCCTCCATATTTCCAGTAAAAGAATTTTAACACAATTCAAGCATCATTCGTCTGCTTTTGGGTTCACTCCAGTTAGTCACCCCGCCCGACAGTATACTGTGGCCATGATGAACCCAGCGGATGCTTCTCGCTTCCTTGCTGCACCACCTTTAGCGCTTTCACTAAAGAGATGAAGAGGGTCCTTGATCGTTCTCATGCAGGTCGGGAGGCCGCGAGGCACCTGCTGGAGCTTCATCAGGGCTCTAGATCCGCTTATGACTAGGCCATCGAGTTCCGAACATCGAGTCTGTCAAGGACCAGCTAGTCTCCCAGCAACTCCCTGAAGACTTAAATGGATTGATGGACCTCGCAGGGCGGGTGGATGCCCGCCTCCAATAGAGACGTCGCACCCAATACCAACCCAGGACCAGCACTTCTCCTGCTCCAACCACTCCCGTCGGCGCTCTGGTTGAACCCATACAGGTCGGATCTCACTGAACCCGGATCTCACTGGAGGAGCGACAGCATCGGGTCCAAACGGGGGCGTGCCTCTACTGTGGGCAGCTTGGACATCTACGCCTCCAGTGCCCATTTAAAGCAAGGCCCCCCCAGTGAACCTAGGCACACTGGAGGGGGCGTACCAAACGCAGTCGCCTAGCGGCCGTTCACTCCTCCCCGTCATGCTCCTCTGGGATAATCAGTCCTCCATTCTCCATGCCCTCGTTGTATCCGGCTCTGACCAGAATTTAATTAGTGCTTCAAAGGTCGAGGAACTGCACGTGCCAACCATTTCTTTGGGTTCGCCATTATCGGTCCGACCTCTCGATGGAACGCTCCTTCCCCCGATTACCCGGCGAACCACTCCAGTCACCCTGAGGAGATCTGGAAATCATGGGGAGGAGATATCACTTCTAGTCATGCCAAAGGCTCAAGCCCAGCTGGTTCTTGGATGTCCCAGGCTCATCCACCACAATCCACAAATTGACTGGCAGAACAACGCCGTCCTCGGATGGAGTCCCCTCTGCCTAGCCTCGTGCCTCAAGTCTGCGCTCTGCCCCTCTCCAGTACCCACTTCCTCTGAGGAATTTCTGGACCTTTCCTCTGTCCCACATGACTACGCTGATCTAAAAACAGTTTTTAGCAAGTCCCGGGCGACTTCTCTTCCACCACATCGACCCTACGACTGTGCTAGCGACCTCCTCCCAGGCATGGTTCCCCCGCAGGGGCGTCTCTACTCACTCTCCCAACACGAAAGAGAGGCCATGGACAAGTACATTTCAGAGTCATTAGCCGCCAAAAAAGACGGCTCCCTACGTCCTTGTATAGATTACAGAGGGCTCAACGATATCACAGTCAAGAACCGCTATCCCCTACCCTTGATGTCCACAGCCTTCGATCTCCTGCAGGGAGCCCAAATTTTTACCAAGTTGGACCTCCGCAGTGCCTATCACCTTGTAAGGATCAGGGAGGGAGACAAGTGGAAGACTGCCTTCAACACCCCATCGGGTCTCTATGAATACCTTGTCATGCCTTTTGGACTAGCCAACGCTCCAGGGGTTTTCCAAGCCCTGGTCAATAACGTTCTCAGGGACTTCATTAACGCCTGTGTCTTCGTCTACCTAGATGATATCCTCATCTTCTCCCGCTCCTTAGAAGAACATACAGTACATGTCCGCCAGGTACTTCAACGGCTTCTTGAGAAGCAGCTCTTTGTTAAGACCGAGAAATGTGAGTTTCACTGTAGCACAGTTTCCTTCCTCGGTTCCATTATCGCCCCGTCTAAGATCCAGATGGAGCCTGCCAAGCTTCGCGCTGTGACTGACTGGCCAGTTCCAACCACCCGTAAGGATCTCCAGCGTTTCCTGGGCTTCGCCAATTTCTACAGGCGGTTCATCCGGGACTATAGCTCAGTCGCTGCACCACTCACTTCCATGACCTCAGTGAAGACTCCGTTTGTCTGGACTGAGCAAACCGCCAGGGCGTTTACTGAGCTCAAGAAGCGATTCACTTGAGCCCCGATTCTCCAACAGCCTGACCCGTCACTCCAGTTTGTGGTGGACGCCTCATATTCAGTATTAGGAGCAGTGTTATCACAGAGGTCACCCAAAGACAATAAACTGCACCCGTGCTGTTTTCTCTCTCACCGACTTTCGCCCGCTGAGAGGAACTACAACATTGGAGATCGGGAGTTACTGGCCGTGAAGTTTGAGCTGGAGGAGTGGAGGCACTGGTTGGAGGGGACAGAGGTCCCATTCCTCGTTTGGACGGACAACAAAAATCTGGAGTACCTCAGGACAGCCAAACGCCTCAACTCCAGACAGACGAGGTGGTCCCTATTCTTTTCACGGTTTAATTTCTCCTTGGTCTATCGCCCGGGCTCTAAGAACACCAAACCTGACGCCCTGTCTAGCCAGTTCTCCCCATCACCAGACCAAGCACTCGAGGCCACCATCCTGCCCACTCAATGCCTTGTTGCGACAGCATTACTGGATGTTGAGTTGCAAGTCAGAACGGCACTCAACCAGGAGCCCGGGCCTCCAGAGACCCCTACGAGCAAGCTCTTTGTCCCAGAATGGGGGCACGGTTCACGGCTGGCCTGCCACCCGGGAGCGGCACGCACTTTAGCTCTTGTTCGGCAGCACTTTTGGTGGCCCACCATGAGAAACGACGCCCGTCGTTTTGTGAGCGCTTGTGATATATGTGCTAGAAATAAGACCAGCAACAAACTGGCCACCTCAGACCGCTTCCGATCCCCCACAGACCGTGGTCCCACATAGCCCTAGATTTTGTAACCGGACTCCCCGATTCCAAAGGTCACACCTGTGTCCTCACGATAGTAGACCGCTTTTCATGCTGGTCACTCATGTTTTTCGACTTCATGGTCTTCCGACAGACATAGTTTCGGACCGCGGGCCTCAGTTTGCTGCCCAGTTCTGGACCGCCTTCTGTAAACTAATTGAGGCAACGCCCAGCCTATCGTCAGGGTATCACCCCCAAACAAATGGCCAGAAAGGTCAGGCTAATCAGGACCTAGAGACAGCCATTCGATGCATGACCTCAAGGGAACAGCGTTCCTGGAGCCGGATGCTCCCTTGGATTGAATATGCACACAACTCTTTGCCCACGTTAGCCACTGGCCTCTCTCCATTTCAGTGTTGCCTCGGGTACCAGCCTCCCCTGTTCCCCTCGCAGGAGGAGGAGGTCTCAGTCCCTTCTGCTCAAGACTTTATCCGTCGATGCCGAAGAACATGGCGAGAAGCAAGGTTGAGGATCCTCCAGACCGTCTCAGCCTTCAAACAGCAAGCTGACAGACGACATTCCAGGGCACCATCGTACAAGGTGGGCCAGAGGGTCATGCTGTCTGCCCGTAATATCCCCCTCAAGACCATCTTGCAGAAACTATCCCCCAGTTCCTCGGCCCATTCACGATCATCAAGGTCCTCAACCTCGGCACTGTCAGACTTCGTCTTCCATCCACCATGCGCCGGGTAAACCCCTCTTTTCACATCTCCCAGATCAAGCCTCTGGTCTCCTGCCACAGCACGCGCACTTCCGTGTTCAAGCACTTCCGTGGTCGCGGAGATCGGGGAGAGAGTTTGCGCCGCGCACCAACCTCCGTTTTCTCCAAGAAGATCGGCCACTACGTTCCACTTTCCAACCGAAGGTGACTTGACCAATGGAAGCAACCCCAGATCATCTCACTGCCTTCAGAGACTTGTACAGTGGACTCTCTGCCTGATGGGGGCATTACATCATGCACTTCTCTTCTTGCCCTAGGACACCTATTGCTCTGGAATATGACCTTTTTCCATTGTTATTCAATCGTTATTTAGTCCCAATCCTATGAGTTATTTAAACATTGTGTGTGTGGAAAAGCTCTTCCTTTCACTATTAAACATAGCTATGGTTTCTACTGCTGATTTATGATGCAACCAAATATTTAAGTAAGCTCCAGCCATGATTTTTTTTACCCCATTTCTTCCAAGAGATTAACAGTTCAGCACCATCCTTCCATGTTTTAATATTTTGTGGAGGGTTGGTTACCCAATGTCAATAATTTTAAATATTCTTAGTTGTTTTCATTGCATACCAATAATTAGACCCATCCCAAATGGCAACTTGTGCCATTAATGCTAATGATGATGAATTTTTTTGGCTACCAAACACTGTTTAACACAAATTGCTCATACATTCAGTGCAGTTGGTACTAAGAAGGTTCAAGGCCAAGGATGAGTCATGATCAGTTAAAAGGGACAGTAGAGATGAGCTGTAACAAAGTCAGCTATAAAAGAAAAAGCTCAGAAATGGCGTGAAAGCCATGTAAAAAAGAATTCAAGTTGGCCCTAAGATCTTTTGTCAAACTGCTCAACACCTCAGGAAAGGGAGGCAAGACCCTGCATAAACTCTGCTGAGCTCTGAAGTGTTGAGTGTTGACATGTGATATTTCTGAGCAACTGAGAGAGCACTTTAAGAAACTCTTTAGCCCAGTGAACATGCCTTCCATTGGGGAGCCAACTTCTGTGGCTATAGTGGATAGAAAGCTTCATGGTGACTGCAGAGAGGAAGTAGTTTCAGCCAGAGATGTTGGATGCACTGGAAAAGGTGGGGGTGGTGTAGTTAACATGACACTTCAGTGTGGCTGGAGCTCATACTGTAGGTATTGGACAGACAAACTGGAATGGTGGCCCATATTTTTGACAAAGAGTACCCGAAGTTGTATTCCTAAAAAAAGGAAATCACCTGAGAATTGCAATAAATACAAGGGAGGTACTGCAGGAGTACACAGTATCTGGGTCACTAACTTTGCGGTCTCTGTTTGAGTGCACTAAGCGTTGTATCCACATTATTGGAGTTAAGTTGCAACCCGAAATGTGACTCCGTCAAGGGTCTGTCTTGTCTACATGACTCCTTTATAAAGAAAGACCTTGCCCCCCTAGTGGAAAAGTATTTTGGGGATCTCAGTCATGTGCGACAGAAAAAAAAAGACCTCAAGCTTGCCAATCGGATCAGGTCAGAGGCAGCAGTGTTACCGTTGTTGCACTGGTCTGTGGTAGTGAAAGCTTTCTGTTTAGCAATCAGTCTACATCCCTCGTCTCATTCATAGTCACTGCGGGTAAATAAAGTTCATAGTATTAAAATCAAAGAAATTACCATCAAACAAATTGGTATAATCATGATGTGCTCTTCTGTGCTATGAATCACATTTAACATTTCTTTTGGATGTTCACAAGCTACATTTAACAACATTAGAAGCAGTTGTTTACAACAATGGTTGGACTCAGAAATCCATGTGTCATAGCTTTATGCACACACAAACACACACACACAAGCAATGCTTAGCTTTGCAGCTGGACTAAGACACACAGTGGGATTTCATCTGCACACTGATGGTTTCCTAGCAACACCCCTCAAAAGGAGCAGTTGTATTTGCTAGGGCTCTTTTATTGACAATGAATTACTTTATACAAATTTGCATCAGACAGCCTACTGTTATAGGACACTACAATCAACAGGGAGCTATGGTCATTTAAACGCTTTTACTACAGCAAACAATACACAAGCATGGAATAATGAAACACATACATGTCTACCCTACATGCCTATATATGAAACATATACATGTGAGGACATACATTTGTGAAAAAAAAATGTTCATTATAAATCATATGTCTGGGGCATCATATGTCTCTGTTATCTGGGGCATCATATGTGGTCATGCGTTTTCCTCACTAAAGAATGACGGGTGTAATTTGCTTGAGCAGCTGTATTCCTAGACATAAAGCAGCTATCTGTGTAAGCATGTCACAGTGAGTAGTTATGGACAATTGGACATATCTCTGAGCCACAGAAGCAAAAAAAAAGGCTTTTTATACATTTTTATTAACAGACTCAGTTACTCTTATCAATTGCGGGTTTATAGCCAGTTCTCCCCAAAAGTATATAATTTTATATTACATCAGAGAAAAACGACTGCCTCACTATCTTTATATCCAGTGTGCACCAGTATGTACGATGAAGTTAGTAACGTAATGTTGGTCTCTCAATCTGAAATCAGATAAAAATTTTATTCACACACATACAGTACACACGCTCATCTACAAACTACGGACAATTGCATGTAGTACCTGGAGGAAACCCACCAAGCACGGGGAGAACATGCTAACTTGACCTGAGGCCGGAAATCGAACCAAGGATCCTGGAGGGTGCCAAGCAACAGTGCTAAACATTAACTCACCGTGCCGCCTAGTAAAGCATGTTTTCATTCCTGGAAATGTACTTAAGTTAGGAGTAAAGTATTACATTTCAAAATGCTGATAGTAATGCCGTTCAGTTGCACAAGTATTTTCCAGCCCTGCGTTTTATCAATCAAGCACTGATCAGTAGAACAACAAGCAGTAACAGTCAGTACAGACACAAACATTATTTCCAGGATTATCTATTTAGAGGAGCCTCCATTCTGTTGAGGAGGATGTGCTGGATGTTCTGCTGTGCTGTATATTTATCTAAATGAATGGATTTTCATGGTGTTGGGGAAGGCTAGCATCCCAACAGAGCTACTAAATGATTCCATTACAGAGGAGTGCCTGGACCTCTTATATCCGAATCTATTAGAGCGAAGACAGTCCAGAGGGAACACAGCACCTGCAATACAAAAATGCTAGCTCAATACCACAGCACTCAAGAAGGCTTCAGAAACAGGAACCGAACGCAAAACCAACGAAGCACTAGCAGTCACTTGTGCTTCACGAAACCTTGAGCTTTTTGCCAAATTATGTTCTTAAGATAGAAGCGCTGTTTATAATTTAAGGACTTGTTGACACTTTGACACCCTTTACCGAAAAGCTGAATGGTCTTTTTATAATAGTAAAAAAATTGAGACTCTGACTAGTCTTGATTCATCAGAATGGCTAATTTATCTGTAAAATTGGTCTTAAAAACCACAAACAGTACTGTAAGTACCCCCTGCGTACACAATGATATCTGGAAAATATGATGCATAAGTAACTCCCTATGCAAAGCATTTAAGTCTAGCATTTCATTTTATTTTCCTTAAATATGCTTTTATGTCAGGTTTATTTGCACGGTGTCAGTACATCTTACAATTTCAGCACTGACTCAGTTCTTAATGTGCTACGACTACAAAATAAACCAATTTTTGTTTAACCAACAATGCTGTTTTAACAGCAAGATATGCAGATTGTAATAACTGAAGCATTACTTTAAAAAAATTGCTGGGAGCTGGTCAAAAATCTGAGGTGCTCAGGAGCTCGATATTCAATTCCACAGCTCGCAGCCAAGGTCTTGGAGAAACCCATAAATCCGCCAACACAATGACTGCCAGCGCTGTCCATAAACAAGACACACTTTACGTGACGGCATTGGCCATCAGACCACATCACTATCAGTACAGCCACAAATAAAGGCGTGCATTCATCAGGAAGTGTCCATCCAGACAGGACAACTAAACACGGTTTTCCATGAGAACTGACAGTGCTACATGTCATGCTGACATTCAGGATTCATACAGCATGGCAGTGTCATAGTAATTTAGATGCATGTAAGTGTATAGTAGCTGGATGATAAACTGTAATGATGTTGATATTGAGGATGATGGGAGCCTTCTCTTTCACCTGAAGTAATACATTTGTACAGTGACTTATACATTTCATAATTGTGTATCTGTACACCATCACAATGGATTTGAAATAGGGCAATCAAGAGTTCATTGAATTGTAGACTTTCAGCTTTATTCTGGAGGTCTATTGGCATTTTTTTTTCTCCATTTTCTGGGGCTAACAAGTAATTTGCCAACTGACTGATAAGCAATCATGGACAGTTGTGGCGTCTTCCCTCATTATTTCATGACAAATTAAGGAGATAAAAGGTCTGGAGTTAATTACAAGTGTTAAATATGCATTTGGTAGATAATGTGAAAGTTGAATGTGGAGTCCAAAGGGATGCTGATGCAAGTGATCAGCCATAATTAGGCTGAAAAAAATTTTTTAAACCCACTGGAGAGATAGCAAAACCAACAATTTAGTACATTCTTAAAAAAGAAGACATGCACTGGCAAGTTCAGCAACACCAAAACAGCAACAACAACAAAAAAACACAACTAAAGTGAATTATACATTATACATTTTTTCAGGTATATACTACATGAAATGACTTTCTTGATGAAGAAAAACTTCTAACCAAATCAAGAACACTCTGAAGGAGGTAGGTGAATCATTTTCAAAGTCTACAATCAAGAGACTCCTTCATAAATGTTCATTTTAAAAAATCGAAACTGTAATATGGAGCTGTGCAATTATTTAATCGCAAAAAGATGTAATTTATTACACGTAATTTACACATTAAAAAAAAAACGTTTTTCAGTAATTCAAGTATTTGTGTCTTTTAATAACTTTGAGGTAATAAATAAATATTGGTAAACCTCTCAATTACGTAGATAATTGGTGCTAGCCTAGATAAATATGTATTAATGTTAAATGGTACATTCGATAGTTACATGCAGTTGCAGTTTAAATCACAATCAAATTAAGGGTCAAAATAATTATAATGTGATTTTTTTTTTATTCAATTGTGCAACCATTCTACATATGGTTTATCTCAGGATGCAAACCACTGGTAACTTTCAAGAACACTAAGGCCAGATTAGACTTGCATGAAAGGTGGCAATACTTTGAGCCATAATAAAGTTATCATCTTTCTGGCCTCTAATAAGAGTGTGTGCAATAAGTACACGTTCCTGTTTTCCATTACTTCATCAGGGAATGCTCCAATGATATAAAACATTGGGTTTAATGGTAATTAAATGTTCAAGTAAATATTTCTTTATGAATTATCACTCCCGATATGGTTTCCGTCTCGGATAGTCGTGAAAAATGTGTATGATCCCAGATATGTTTGCAATGTCTCCAGCATAAATTAGTTTTATTACTGTAACGTTTAGATATAATTAAAGGAGTATTAAAATCTCATTTTTAATTTCCAATTAAATTCTTTCCAAAGTGGAATATTGGTTATTTAAAACCCATCTTCACACACATTTTCCCATGTCCATCCATAATTCCCACTTTACATTTACATTAAGAGCAATTCCTGATAAGAATGAATGTACTGTACACACTGATATGTGGGGAGTGGGTCGTTTCTTCAGCTATTTCCACTCCTAAAACGACATTAAATAACTGCTCAGTTGTGAATATCTGTAGAAATCCTTATATGTGAGACCAACTTTATCTTGTGATTTGTTTAAATTATCTTAAAGTTTCCACTTCATACTGTACATTTGGTTTATTATGTACATTTGGTTTACAGAAAGTCCTTTTTCTGCCCAACCCTTAGGCTTAACTGGCAATTCAGGCCTCCTTGTCTTTTGGGGTAAGGTAACAGTTCCAATTTTATTCTAGGTTTCCTTCTCTGCCAAATAAATATAGCAATCAACTTGTCTGGTATTCTAAAGACTGATGGCAGGATCTCAATTACGGAGCGACTGAAAACACGTCTTGATTGCTCCATTTTAAGACTGCTTCACTACCAAAATTACAAAAATGGTGTCACTGTACAAATACTTATGGACCCAGCTGTTGGATTGGTTCATCATTTTTATCATCAATACTGAGTAAGGGCTGAAATATATCTCGGAGCCACAGCTTTTATCTTGTACGCAGAAACTGAAAAGCGACATAAAAAAAAGCTGCGACACTGTGCAGATCTAATCGCCTTAGCTATATTTCCTAGCACAGTGTAAAATAGTCCGATACAAAAGCTGTTCTCTGAGCTGTAAAGATAAGTGTATGTAGAGGGTGGGGGGGGGGGGGGGTGAAGCTGATGGTAAATTTAGTAGCAAAAGCCCTTCCCCCTTATATTTATATCGAAGTCATCAACCCTCAGGCTATCAGTATAGAAGATCTATTTTAATACACTTTCCATCCATTTAATACCATTTCTACCAAATCTACAGAGAACCTCAGCTCTCTGACTAACCTGGAGGTGACAAAGTGATCATTTCTATATTACTGTATATTGTACATTATATTATTGCGCATTAATTCATAAAAAAAATTTAAATAATAAATTACCTTTGTCTTGGTTGGGGTCACAATATCTTTAGAGCAAACTGTAATTTGGCAGCACGTTGGCTTAGTGGTTAGCACTGGCGTTTCCAAATTTCCCATAGTGTCTGAATGAGCATGTGTGTTGACTGGACGTCCTACCACAATCGTACAAATGGGAATAAATCATCCAATGTCTATAGTTGGACTACAGAGCTTTCTTAGATGGATGGATGGATGGATCCTTGTAATTTAAGAACAGAATAAAAACTGATGGCCAATCCATCAACAGCACTAACTATCACCCATAGAATTTGACAATGTGATCAATGCTTCATCATTTAGGCATTTTCAGTGTAATTCACAGTAATTCAGTGTAATTCCCTTTCATATAATGCACGTCTATTTACAGTGATTATATCTAGTGTAGAGGTTCACATATATAATATTTTGTGGAATTATATGTGAATCAATACATGATTTAATCATTAAGATCAATCCAGGTTCTTGTACATGTCCTTCTTTACTTATCCACAGATGATGTCCTCATTAAATTTCATAGTTTTTCTCTTATTGTACTGTAGACTGGGGCGATTCTTGTGGTGTCCATTGCACATAAATATCAGTATAAAAGCTGCCCATTTAGACTACAGAATGCCCAGGCTATCGTCTTTTTCATTATTGCCTAGCACATGATCTCCTGATAACTGGGTCATTTTATATCTGCAGTATTTTGTTTGTCATCCAGAAAAAAAATTACACAATATCTACTGTACATTTTTGGATTAGGGAATGAATCCAGCATTAGGCCAACAACAAACATGTTCTTGTATGACCAAAAATTTATTTTGACTTTTTTTTTATTTTTACAAAGAACCCAATATTTTATTCTAGCCTAGCTTTTTTTTACCTTCGCAGCACTCATACAGGTACAGAGGACAAGTGAAGCTGAGCAAGCTGCCAACTGTCCTAAATCCTTCAGCTCCATTGTGTCTCACACAAACGCACAGTGCAGGATGGAAATACAACCCAGGCTAAGAAGAGAAGAGATTCGGCCTTGGAGAGAAAGATCAGATTCACTTATACTTGTACTAGTCTTCTATATAAGCAGCAGCTTTCTTAGAAAGAAGGGGAGTTTCTACACTCCTATGGGAAAATTGTATATTTTTCTCAAGATATATACTGTATTCGCTTTAAAGCGTCTCCGTAAATGCCTTTGTTTAATCAGTGTAAAAGTCTACTGTTTCAAGATTAGATTTTTTTTTTGTCATCCCACTTCTGATAAAACTGCAGTCATCCTGAAAAATTTACAACACTCCTGAACTACAGCTCATTTCCAGTCTTTTCTCTTTCACAACATGTTTCAGTAGCAATCACCTTGCAGGAACCAGGCCTTGAGAGACTGTATCTAAGGTGTTGGAGCAGCTTTTGCAATCAGTCTGATAAGGTGTGCAACTTGTCTGTCACTGATGTAATGCTCTATTCCCAGAATGTGGGATGTGTACTTTTGCTGAAGCAAAGAACATATGTGTATCAGTTTTGCCTTATGCAAACTACTTGCAAGCTTAATTAAGTCTTAATTACATTTTATGTCTAAAGCACTATTCGGACGGGACTAGTTTTACTGGGGGACGTTAGAGAAATTTCTGTTTCACAGAGGTACTTTGTGATTTTAATCCCGTCCGAATCTGCCATGTCTGTCTTTTTCTCACATGACCAGAGCAAATTACCTACTGTTTTTCAGCCAACTCGGCGGTTCTCTGAGAAATCTAATCCCGTCCGAATGTGAATGTCTGTGTTTGCCGAAAATGTTTTTTTCCGAAACACGTTTTCTTGTGTGTTTTCGTCAACGTGAACTACCGTACAAACTCAAGCGCGCCGGTATTAGAGTTTCTGCTTTCTACGCTCCAATAGAAATCCTCATTCTCAACACATGGTATTGTGCAACACCCACATGAAAAACACAGACACGCCCACCTCCGTAATAAACAGTCCCGTCCAAATCCATACATGAAATGACAGACGTAGGCTGAAAAAATTCAAACTCAAACGTCCCCCAGTAAAACTAGTCCCGTCCGAGTAGTGCTTAAGAGTCATTGTGTGCTTATTAACAGTAATCCAATCAATTTACGTAACCACTTTGCCCTGGTATGAGCCTATACAAGAAATACTGTACAAAAAGCAAAAACACAATCACACTGGCAAAACATAAAAGGTTCGACAGCAAAATGAGAATTAAGTTTTTGCATTTTTTAAATAAAGCAAAAACTGCAAACTGATAAGAGAATATTTTGGGCATTCATGTGTGTGTGTGTGTGTGTGTGTGTGTGTGTGTGTGCCCTGCGATGGATTGGCACACCATCCAGGGTGTACCACGCCTCATGGCCTAGATCTCCTGGGACAGGCTCCACGACCCTGAGTGAGTGAGGTGAGTGAGGTGAGTGAGTGAGTGAGTGAGTTTCTTTGAGCCACAAGAATGTTACAAAGATCAAAGGATCAAAGATTTACAGAAATGCAAAAGACAAAGTGTAAAAACATCCTTTTCTTGGCTAAAACATTTTCCAAAAACCCTTTGAGCAGCAAACCACTCGCTGTGTTGCACAGAAAGCATCTTCGCTTCACTGGTCACATAACAGAAAAAAGCGACTCACTCATCACAAAGCTCAAAAATTTGGTGGTATCATGCCGTGTCTTGCTCAAAACATGGAAATTTAAGGCTTCTAAAACATGAAGCATTTTTCAAATATTTTGAACGTTTTGCTATAGACAACTTTGTGTTCCCGAAAATGATCATTTACCCGAATGAGTAAAAGGCATGTTTGTAACATGTACTGTATTACGTGTTGCTGCCAAATGTACTATAGAGTAAGTCTACATTTCGAAATTAAACCTCAGACCCTGAAACTGTAGATGCAACACGATGCCTGCCCTTCACATAAACCTCCTATAAGGATGAGAACAGGTAAAAGCTGAAATGATACATGAAAAGAACATTGAAACAATATCATCATCCCAATCAATCCTAACATTAATCTAAAATTGTACATTTATTCATTTATTCTTAAAGGAAACTGTTTAAGATTACTGGTGCTTGTTTCCTCTCAGTCTGATTATCTAAGCAGAGACAACACAACCATCACACTCACTTCTGTGACTGCTTCAGAGATAACTCTAGCAAGATTCAATTACAGCCCCGATAGTGCGAAAAATCTGTTAACATTAAGTCTGTTAAGATTACAACTGTGTTCTTAATTTTTCCCTTAATTCAATTTTTCATTAATTTAGATTCAGAAGGATGACACTATCTCTATGAAACCCATAGCCAAGAAAAGTTTCAAGCAAATGTAAACTAATTATCTAAAACTTGTATTAAAAAAACAGTATTCCTGATATAGAGAGGAGGATGACGGTAATACTGAGAAAGCAATGTTAAATAAAAAAATAATTTGCCTTTTTTGCCTTTCTGTTTTTCCCAGTCATTGCTGTGCCGGTGTGACCGGTGTGTTATATCAGTTTATGTGTAAGGATGAGCAAAAATGGACTCCCACTTGAAAAAATGAGAACAGCATGCAGAGATCTGTTTTTCCTGGTCTGAGGGTGTGTCTGGTGCCAAAACAACTCACAGATGAGCATAAGCGGAAGCGTTTGAGTATCTAAAAACAAAATTTAGACTGATACTCTAAGGAAGGTAAGAAAAGAATTACTGGTGACATGGATTTATCACTACAAGCCTGAGACAAGGTGGAGAATGGAATGGAAACCTCTTCAATCGCCGACCAAGAAAAAGTCCACTATCAGCTGTAAAATTGAAATATTACTAGGAAAAAGTCTCAACAATCAACAATGCATGTTACAGTGAGATGCTTATTGACTGATATAAAATGTCATTGACTTTTTTGTTGAGATTTGTTTTAGCCTTTATCCATAATGTTTACGCATTTATTTTATTTATTTATTTATTTATTTATTTATTTTGCTTTTTCTTTGGTTACATTAACATGGTCCTCTGTCAGTTATGGAGAGTACAGTGTTGGAGCTTCTACTACTACCATAGAACCAGAAATTACATTTACAGTTGTCTGCTTCTTACTGAATTTGACTATTAATGCAACTTAACATTTTTATAGTTGCTTCGATTTGCCCTAAATGCCATGGCAGGATACTTTTGCTTCAGCCCATATGCTCTGTTTTTCTTTCATTTTCAGAGAGAGAGAGAGAGAGAGAGAGAGAGAGAGAGAAAGTTTAATGCCCTGAGATAAATGTTACCAGAGGGACGAAACAACTGTGTGGTCATGAGAAAACCACTTGTTCCTGGAATTAATCAGAAAAAGACTTCAGTTTGCTGAACATAAATATTACGAGTCCATAAAACATCATGTGGTCTGTTGAGTTCAGACTGACCCTATTCCAGGGTAAGAAGAGAAGTGCATAAAGCGATGTACCCATCATCCATAGTGGTAACTGTACAAGCCTCTGGAGTTATGTTCTGTTATGTTATGTTCTGCTTCATTTGGTCAGGTCTACGATCAGCAACGTGATGTGGCAATAAAATGGTGACTTGAATGTACTGAATGTTAGTTATCAAATCTGTGATTTTTCTCTCTTCCTTGTTGGCACAGACATATATTCCACATTCTCAAACTGTGAAAGAATTGTTCTGAGAGCATGAGGAATCATTTTCACACATGACCTGGTCACCACATGACCGTGTGCTGTAATCAAAACTAAAATGGACTGAATGAAATGTTTCAATCTTTTTTTGGCCAGTGTACATTGTACGGTATATGATATGGTGTTTAGATTTCATGCGATGCATCCTGGGCACCAACTCTTGCCAGAAAAGGCCCATTAAATCTCTAAAATGCTGGGAGAGAAACATGATAGTGTACAGTCCTGTGACTAAGCAATATTCTTCAGCTTCTTAGTTAAGCTGCAAATCCCTGCCACACATTGTTATTAAGACTAGTTCGATCGAACATTTCCTGTAAAAGGCACTGTGAGAGGATGTTCACTTAGAATGACACACAACACGAACTGGAAATCAACCTGTTTTTATAAACTATTGACTTACTTAAACATTAAAGCTGCATCACTCAACATTGATCAATACTGTTTACTTTAAAATAGCAAAGGCTTTCTCTTTAAATGAAATAAACTGAACATAATTGAACTAATTTTCTCTGCTCATTAGGTTTTTGGCTTTTAAGAAACATTCATTATTCCGCTGACCAGACGCCCAAAGAACAAAGGACAAAATAAGACAATTGCATTTGCATAAATGCTGCTTTCCATTAAGACTGATGAGTTTTTTTTTTTTTTTTGCGTGTGTGTGTGTGTGTGTGTGTGTGTGTGTGTGTGTGTGTGCGCGCGCAGGGGGACGATTGGGGGGAGAACAAAGCTAAAAGAATCTGCAAGAAAAGAAAAGAGAAAAGCAAGAGATTTTAACTTGGGTCTGCCACAAGGCTCTTCTGTTTATTTAGAGCAAAAAACAACCCTTCAACATTTAATTAACTGCAAACTCTTAGGCACGACAAGACTGTACTGTATAAACGGATTAGAAGCCCTGGAGAGAATCTGTGTTGCACAGTCGAGAAATTATTACAACTTTAAAATGAAACCAACAGTTTGGAAAATCTCATGACTTTGAGCAAACATCTTCCAGAAATAACATGCGCCACAGATCGTCACACTCACAAGGAAATTCATAATGGCTGTAACATGCCATTATCTCAGGCATTTGATGTTTGAGGGAAAACATGTGTTGTTCAGTTCAGTGGAACAGAAGGCGAATCCGGTAATACTATAAACAGCAGGATAAAAAAAAAAATGTTTCAACATCACACTCGCTAACACGACTGATGTCTAATGCAAACTCCCATTTGAAGCTATATCTGCTTTACACATGCATGAATATCCATACGAAGCTCTTAGTGAGGTGCTGAATAGTAATGCTCTGCGTTCTGACATCTATTGTTCAAATTCACTGTTCTGATGCACTACATAACGCACAATGTGACCTACTGCAAAGCCTTTCTGATTTATGATTGTTCTTGTGTTGTTTGTGTCCATGTTTGCACTTCCACAATGCTCTAATTTAGTAAATGCATTTGTCCTCCTTTTCTTTCTTCCTCACATCCTTTCACCGCTTCCTTAGAAGGAGGAAAAACCCAGAAGCGAGAAAAAAAGGTAGACGCAAATGAACAAAGAAGCACAAAGTATCCAGATTTATCAGATTATGGGATAGAGCACCATCAAGCAATTATAGGTCATCCTTGTGTGGTTCACTTATGGTTAGAAAATATTTGTTCGATGAAATTTATCCAGGTAGCAGTCTTCAGTTTTCATGTGACATGAAATAGCAGAAATAAGCAAATATCCAGAAAGATATGACTGCATCAGTGTGCTTTTTTCTGTTTGTCCAAGGTGGGTGTTGAGCTAAACTGACACTTTATAAAGCAAAAGATGTGTTGAAGCAAAATGAACCATTGAACTGAACATTCTTTTTTTGCCTTGAAAATGGTTTAATGACTGGTGTGATTGCTGCTTTAGCTAATTGCAAATGGAAATAATGTTAAAGCGATTAGGTGCAGGGACTTTTGTTTTGTTAGCTTAGCTCACCCAGTCAGCATCTTTAGCTGCTCACGCTTAATCTGTGTGAGGTGCTAAGTCACACCTCAGCATGCAGTCAGTGCAGCCATACAGAGAGACAGAGAGAGAGGGAGAAAGAGAGAGAGGGGGAGAGAACTCAGTGCCCTGAGATGAAATTTGAGAATTTGAGACATGAAATGGGTTTTGTTTCAGGGAGTTTTTCACATTAGGGCCCCGGGATTGTTTCCAAGAGCACTTGACCCCAAAGTCTTGTTCATTTTGATTAATGAGAACACAATCATTCCAAGATTGGTAACCCAAAAGGATCGAAATAGAAATTTTTTTAAAATTGTACCTGAAAACGCAAGTGGCCATGACGTCTTGACTGCCGTCTATCTCCTTCGAAATCTCTGTGTTCGTGTAGCGTGTGCCAGTCTCATCCTTTGACCTACACAGCTGTAGCTGATAAAGTAGGAAGGCATGCAAGAGTGTTGCTCTTGACATTTTTTTCCAAATTATCAATAATATGAGGAATATCACAAGGGCTGACAATCTCGCTCTCTTATTATATTGTCTTTAATGGTGGCTCGCGAACCAACTAAGTGCCACCTGCTGTATCGGAGGGTGAAAATACGCAAGCGTACCCGAGTACAGAGAAAGCTACTAGGCTCTCAGGCACGCTGAGTATGAAAGAGAAACGGAAGAGGAGCAGGACCCAAGCGCAGATTCAGCACAAGCTGTTAACAGTAAACACCCTCTCTACCAAAGCCTAATGAGCTACTGTTTGCTGTTTCCTCTCAGACACCAAATTCAACATACAGTACATGTTTAATACAGTGCAGAAAAACCACACAGTTCTGCTGAGCACAGCCACAGAGTATTGATCCTGGCGTTACAGGAGTAAGGATATCTCGCTTATATCAGTGAATTCATCTCACACTCAGGGCCAACTTGAGACACTCCGGGTCTGCAGCAGTGTCTGAATTTAGCCTACTTTCACTGCAACTGCATACACAGAGGTCCACATGGTTAGAGTTAGCTCATATGAAAGTAAAAAAAAAGTCTGACTGTCAACAATATCTGCTCATCAGTTTTGGGCCAACAATTCTATGTTGATGTATAAATCATTACACGGAGCTTAAAATGAAGATTTGTATTTGAAATCATCTCCCTTGACCCTGATGGATCATAAGTACAAAGAAGAAATAAGCATCCAGATCAGGGCTGACAGGCTTACAACATTTCTTACAAGTCAGAGTGTAGACAGTGAATAAGAGATAAGGAGGAGAAAGGGTCATCATCACAATAGGCTTTGTTCGACCAATTTGCAAATAACATCTACAGACCTTTTAGTTATGGTTTTGTGTTTGCTCAAGTTTGGTTGATTTGTGTCATATTCTGCATTTGCTACAATCTATAGAAACACAGCCAGAAATAACTGTTATACTGACAGTAATAATATATAGTTAACTATGATCTGTCACATGGAAATGATGAAAGACGTGGTGGTCCCGACAATGTTGCATCAGTGCATTATGATTCACACAGTACAGCCAGTGTGTGTGAAAACAGGCACACCATGGATATCGAAATATCAAGATGCATTCAAATGTGTGTGCGTGGGTGTTCTGGTTGTGCGACTCTCAATATAGTTTTTCTTCAATGATTCATTTGGTA
The DNA here is from genome assembly GCA_011419295.1 of Clarias macrocephalus. Lineage (NCBI taxonomy): Eukaryota > Metazoa > Chordata > Actinopteri > Siluriformes > Clariidae > Clarias > Clarias macrocephalus. The sequence continues at coordinate 105,484 of JAAGKR010001867.1, forward strand.
AATGGCAATCATTTGCCCCCGTTTCCACCCCCATCTACTGTGGGAAGCCTAAAGTCTTTATTGCTGCATTGCTGCCACTCATACCTCATACCGCCCATGGCCACGTGTGAAAGGGAAGAAGAAACAGTGTGTGTGTGTGTGTGGGGGGGTCAAGGATAAAGAAATAAGACACTGACCTCAATATATTTATTCAATACATAGAAGGTTTCCTCTTGTTACATCAGATCTAAACCTGACCTGCATAACCATCACAATTCCATAGAAATCTCTCAGCTCTTGTTCTATTTCCCATATTCTTTCAATGAGGCTTTAGGCTGCTTGTTAGCGTTGGCTTCTGCCTGCTCCAATGACTTTGAGTTATAACTGTCTCTAATAAAGAAGCTTTAGATGTAGGTCACTACTTGAATCAGACTGACAAATGTGTGTCAAAGTCTGCAGAGTGCTTTAACAAAGCGGGAAACCTCGAAAAGTGAAGTGATTTCTTTTATTGCTCCATAGCTGGCGTCTACAGGTACACTGCGCTACGGTCTATATATTGTACGCTTCCTGAACACTTTATTAGGAATACCTGCACACCTACGCACAAAGGCAATTTTCTAATTTTCTCAATTATAATCGTGTGGCAAGAAATGCAGTGCATATAATCATGAAGATATGGGCCAGAACCTGCAGGTCATATTCATATCAACCATCAGTATGAGGAAAATATGTTTTCTTGTTTGTATAACCACAGTGTCCTCGCACCTCCAAGCTTTGATTCCCGTCTCGGGTATGTGTGCATGGAGTTTGCATGTTCTTCCTATGCTTAGTGGGATTCCTCCAGGTGCTATGGTTTCCTCCCACCGTCAAAGACATGCAGATTAGATTATTTGACATTCCCTGTTATTGTGTGTGTGTGTATGTGTGTGTGCATGTGTTTGTGCGTGCGCCCTGTGATTGGCACCCTATACAGGGTGTACCCCGTCTTGTGCCCAAACGCTTCTAGAAAAGGTTCCAGGCCTATAACAGGATAAGTGGTATAGACGATGAATAAATGCATTACGAAAAGCATCTCAGAATACATCAAACCTTTAGGTGGCTGGGCTGCAGCAGCAGAAGTCCATGCCAGTTTCTATTTCTATCAGCCGGGAACAAAAAGCTGTGGCTTTGGCGTTAGTGCACCAAAACTGGGCACATAAAACTGAAAAAATTAATGGGGCATGAATCCAAGGATCCAAACTTGTGTCAACGGTGCAGGACAGTGGAGGTGGATATAATGAGGTGGAGAGTGTTTTCTTGGCACACTGTGGGCTCATTAATACTAATCAATAACCGCTTTAATGCCACAGACTATCTGAGTAGTGTTGCAGACCATGAACATCCCTTCACGGCTACAATTTACCATCTTCTAATGGCTATTCCAGCATGATAGTGCATTGAATTGTATAAAAAAAAAACAACCAAACTAAATAAAGCAGGCTGGAGATAAATTGAAAGAATATAAAGATAAAGCAAGTTCATGTTAATGCACAACCAGTCTATACCACAAAGAATGACATCATATACTGTATGTCTGTATAGTCATTACAGGTATATTTTTTCCTTTGCAGAATGCATGTTTGAAGAAACACGGACAGCCTACTGGCACTCACTGGGACAAGGTCTAGGTGCAGCCAGGACTCTCCAGGAGTATGTGGGTGTAAATCCATTATCAAAGTTAACTGTCAAGACCTGTGCAGCTGTTACCATGGTAACTTTGCGAGAGAGCTGTGGGTTTCTTCCACAGTCTATTGTGTGGTGGCAGTTGAGACAGAGATTTAAAAACGTCCCAAAGGAACTCTTTGTTAAATTAGTATGTAGTAGAGATGTGCATTCAGTAGTAGATTAAGACGTTCAGGACACCCCAGGCTGCATGTTAAATACGCTTCCCAATACAACCATACCATATAAACTCCTTTTCACCCTGCTCTTTTTTTAAGGCCAACAACCTGTATATCAGTAGTTTTTGTTTTGGTTTTTGCACATGGTAGGATTTTCAATCGACAACAGCTGCTTAACTTAATCTCATGACAGTGCAATCTGTATTTGCATGCGTTTGCATGATAGTGATAATCGTATATAAACAGGAAAATGACACGTGCTTTACTTGTAATTACTTTGCAGCAACTCTCTCCATCTACTATATATTATGCAGGTGTACATCTGTACATCACTCACTCATTCACTCACTCGCTATACCACCTGTATTCAGTGTCGCGGGGGGCCTGGAACCTATCATAAGGCGGGGTACACCCTGGACAGGGTGCCAGTCCATCATAGGGCACACACAGACACATACTCACACACTCATTCACACAGTACGGGCAATAGACTACCTGAGAAAGCCCACCAAGCACGAGGAGAACATGCAAACCCCATATGCACACAGCCCCAGGTATTGACCCTGGAAGGGAATCGAACCCGGACCCTGAAGGTGTAAGGCGACAGTGCTAACTATTACACCACTGTGCCGCCACATCTATACATTTGTTTTATTAATAAAAATCAAGGAGTTATATTATTATTGGTAATGAACCCAATCCCAATACCTAACAGAGTCCAATAAAACTTTCGGACCAATGCGGTTCTCTGATCATAAAATATACGGTATGATAGGCAGGAGCACATCCTGAAACCTCAGCCTGGATGTGCCTTAGATTGCCATACAGTATCATCAAGCTGGCAATGGTTACGTTTACATGAACAACATGTCTTCAGTCTGACTCTTATCATTACAATAAGAGATTACAACGCAACTGTTTAAGCTGATCCAATAAGCTTTTTGCATATGCAAAGCATTTAATCAGAATAAGACTTTGCATTAAATTGTTCTGCAAGCTGTGAAATTTATGTATTTAGATTTTTATCCAACTTAGAGGTTAGGTTAGGCTTCTTTTCCAATGAATCCCACCTTCTGTGTTATGATTGCTTAAAAGAATTCAGTCCCATCTATGATTAGTTAGATACTCTTTACTGGGTATGAAATGGTGAGCTACTATTGTGAGTGTTCCTTCTTTTGATAAAGATCCACAGATGGGAGAGAGAACTGTTCTTACAGAGATTACAGACCAGAAATGGAAGTAAAATTTTCTTTGCGGGACCTTAGCAGATAACCCAACCTTACCACATGAACAGAAATTATATATATTTATTCCAACCAGAGTGAAGTATTAGATTACATGTTCACATGGCTAATATTTACTACTGTATGGATTATCAAAGGTTTGGATTCTTGTTTCATGATGCGTTTTTTATTCAGATTGGGCTTTTGTTTCTATTATTATCGGAATATTAGGGTCCATGTAAATACACCTAGTGTCTAGTATTGTGTTTAACTTTGTAAATGTATTAATAGCAGCAATAACTACGTACTACAGGTCTTAGGGCTTAGATCTTAGATTATAGCTGTCTCTGTCCATTTGTTCAATTAGCCTACATACTGTATGAAATAATCTCTCCGCTGACCTGCACTGGTTTGCAATCAAATCTTGCCTTGTTCATTTAGGCAGACACACGGACAAATCACTCATTCAGTTATGCCTGTTCTGGAAGATACACCACTTATTAATCATTGCTCAGTCTGCCCATAATTCCAGCCATCTAGAAGTGTAAAAAAAAATTAGGTCAAGAAAAAATAGGCTTAGTGCAACGGATGATTGTATTAGCAATGGCTGATGGATTTCAGTAGATTTATGATAATTCATTAGTTTAAGAAATGTAAGAAATAAATTGTTTTATATATGGTAATGTCTGCCTACTTTCAGCCTTTTTTGTATTATACACAAATTTGCCTGATTAAATGCCTTTAGAGCAAAGGAAGAGATCTTTCTCTGACGCATCTTACCTTCTTTTGTACATGCCTGCCAAACTGCTAAAGCACTGTTCACTCACAAAATGTAAATAGGGATTTAACTTGAAGAAAATGTACTGTAACAATGTTTATCAGCCGTACAAAAAGATACAAGTATTCAATAAGTACCTCCGGGATTGTTTAACACAAAGCACATTCACGCTGTGCATATATTTTTATTTCACTTGTGTGAATGAATACTTGCTTGCTGTAATGACGTACCATGTACACAGCACGTTATACTTATGTCTGGGCCCCCTCAGTGTCATTGTCTATATCCCTCCACAGCCTCAGGCAATACTATCATCAATCGCTGCTACTTAGGAGGTGCAAAAGCATGATGGCTTATTGCACACACTCTCACAAGCCTAGTGTAAAACTCTTTATGGCCTCAGTGCTGAAACCTGCTGGAGAATTTAAACAGCACAATTCCCTGTGTTAAATACCACATGCAGTGTTTATATGTGTCATATTGTATACGTAGTAGTATATGTCATTTGCATACAGTAATAGCAGGAAAAGTTTTAGAATACCTGTTATGGGTAAAATTTTGGGAAGCTCGACAAAATATCCCTGAGTCACCATTAGATAACAGTTATTACTTAATTATGCAATTCTGTGCTAAAATAGACCATACATGTGAAAATCAGGCAACTGTTAACTGTTAACATCTAGGCCAGGTATCACTAAATGGCGGAGCACGGTCCGATTCCGGACTGAGTGACAGTAGTCTGGCACTTTTTTCTTTGAGGTGGGCACGGCTCTAAAAAAAAAAAAAGAAGTAGACTATGAAAACTAGAACTTCAAAGATAAATGGACAGATCAATATACCCTTATTCTTCCTGCGGGAAGCCTGAAACCAGTTTGTCTCATACGTTCCGAAACAGTGACGATAATAAAAAGCAAAAATTGAAAAAAGTGAAACTACGAGACAAAACCAGAATCCTATCACATTCATTTACAGTCCAGCAGCGTGCAAATTAATACTCACAAAAGACTAATTTAAATTGTTGTTTGTATTCCATACGAATACAAGTAAATATACAAGGCCATCAAAGTTCAAATTGTCGACAGTTCCTGAAAATTTACAATAAATATTATTGAAATCCTATTATATATATATATACATATTTTTATACACTTACAGTACATTGACTGCATATATAGAGATTCCCTTTAATTTAACAATTGTTAAATTAAATTCTCTCGA
>JAAGKR010001868.1:0-13552 GCA_011419295.1 Clarias macrocephalus
TTTTTAGATTCCAGGTGAGATGTTCAACTTCGGTATGTGGTAGACTTGTGTCAGGAAACTGGCACAATATTATTTTGGCCAAATAGTCAAAATAGTCCATTGACATGAATATATAAAAGACTGTTATATTTGGCTTTAATATAAGCTGCTGAGTATGAACCTATTACTTGCGCTTTTAAACATATAGCAAATATTATGCTTTTTTTAATGTAAAGCAATTGGACTACATCTGTCAAATCAATGACACACCAGATTAAAGCTTTAGCTCAGTGGTATGTTGTGTTTGCACCATGCTGTGCAGAAACAGTAGGAAACAGTATCCAAGGGCTAAAAGCAAAACACAACCGATCGGTCATTTGCTGAGCTCCAACTCCAGCACTTCATAGGTAAACAGACAAAAGTGGAAATATATCATGGTGTACAGATGTGTGTGCATCCTTAGGCTTTGAAAAAAAATTAGGTGGAGAGGTTATCACACTTGACTTAAGATAAAGGCTACTATCTACTGATTTTTAGAAAGGTTCTGAACTAGGACATAGAGCATCAACGACTTCAACGAATTTGAACAATCTGAGAATGTCCACTAATACAGTGAGAAATTATGTGGTACAGATGAATAGGCCAAAAAGGAAAGCAAAATTTCTTCAAACGGAACATTTCTGACATAATACTATTATCTTACTGTTTCATTTGCCTCAAGTAACTGATATTTAAATATACAGTCATGACTATTAAATAATTTCATATTTTCGACATTCTAGAACAATACTGGAAAACTACGAAATAATGCATGAGGAAATGGATAATTGTGTAACAATAACAAAAACAAAAACAACAGTCAGTTGTTATTTCATGACACGAAGGTCAGATGTTCTGGAATGGTTCTTGCAAGAACAGTATTGTCAAGTGCATTTGCAAAACCCATTAAGCACCATGATGAAACCGGCTCTCATGAAGACCATCCAGAGAAAGCAAGACCAAAACTTATTTAGAGTTACCAGCCTCAGACTTCACCAATGAACTCATCTCAGATTAGAGCCGTTATAAAGGCTTTACAGAGCACACTGTAAACCCTAATGTTCAAAGTAATTAAACATATTGAGTACGGTTAACTTAAATAATTACATTAAGTTCAAATTAATAGACCTTAATTTTGGCAATAGGGCACTGGTGGCTCAGTGGTCGGTGTTTCACCTGCCATGAGAAAGACCCAGGTTCGATTCACAACAACTGGATGAAGCACCTGTCCCATGCCCAGATAAGGGAAGGGCATCTGGTGTAAAAAATTATAATTGCTATTAAATAGTATGAGTTATGCTACTCAATAATGTAAGTAAAGAATGATTAATATGAATGAGTACAAACTTAAAAACTGAGTGTTCTGTTTACTTAAAATTGGAAACATCATTACTTAAAAAAATTGATGTAACTGATTACCTTGAAGTTTTGTCAACTTATTCGGGTTTACAGTGCATAAGTAGCAGACACATCTCAATATCAGCTGTTCAAAGGAGATTAGTGCATATTTTGGATGCTTTTAGCATTGTTTTACAATTTAGTGAAAATTTGCACTTGATGCTTTCATTATTTTATTATAAAAATATGTACCACAAAGCTCTACTGAGCTAAAGAGGGCCATACTCATACTGTCCCATTAAGGAAAATGTTACTTTATTATGAATTTAACTGAATTTAACTATATAATCTTGTACAAACTTGCTAACAGTGGCAAATGTGCCATGTGCCATAATTCCCATTTAAAAAATGCACAAAAAGCATGTATCTTTCTAGGAAAAAATAAACATAGCTAGATCTAGGTATCTACATTAGGTGCAAAAGGGTTTAAGACTAGCGGACTATCTATAGCCAATACTGGTAGTCCCATTCCAGGAGCACATTCATAAGTCAGATTTGTTCTTAAGTCAGGCAAAGTGAGTCTTATATGCCTTTGACACGAATAAAAAATGTAAAGCATACCAATCCACTTACACTAATCAAGACAAAATCTCTGTCCCCTTTCCTCACACTGCCATCATGTGGCCAAAAACTATAACTGCGCCTAACCTCACAGTGTTGTCTCTGCGCCTTTAAATCGCAAGGGGAATCCTGGACGGCATGTTTGTCTGAGCTGTTTTCTGCTGTACTGGCCTGTGAACTGTGTTTTTTTTTTTTTTAGGATTTTAGGATGTTGTTGAGGACATTAAGATTATTCAGCATTAAGACAGCTTTACAGGACAGCCATTTTCTATCACTGTGCTTCCGGACTGATTCATTGAAACCAGTGTGGCCTACTTAGTTCTCCTGCCCCTCCAAACATACAAACATACAATATAACGGACTTTAGATGTTTTTTACATTCACTAACACACTGAAAATATTATATATAATTGTAAATATTGGTAACTGGTGCACTGCAGTGTCTGTGTTTTGTACAATACATCTGAGCTACTTCCATGATTTGTTCGTAGCTACGAATGTTCTACGTGGTCCGTTCATATCTGCAGGAAATTCGTAACTTGAATGTTCGTAAGTCGGGGACTACCTGTAGTGCAAGCAATGGTTCTTTTGAATGAGCGACATTTTTAGGGAACTTTTGCTATTTTTGAGTTTGGTGAATCGTTTTTTTTTTTTTTTTTTTTTTTTCAAAAGAGGAAATGGAGAAAATGTCTTTCATAACTTAAAATGCCCAAATTATTCCCAAATCTGAGTTTTCCCCTCCGTACAGAATGACATCACATCAACATGGCTGCACTTAGCATCAGACATAGACAGAGAGTGAATTATTCCGTATATGTAAGTATTAGCTTTATATTATTAAACAAACATACAAACATATTTGTTTGCTACATCTAAAACACTGAAAGTACAGTTTCCTGTATTAATTTTAAAAAATACATCACTCACCCACCCGAGTTAGCCGCCTAGCATGTTGTTATGGTCTGAACAAGTTTTCCATTTTGTAACGTTGTAAGTCTGAAATTATGTAATACACAGAGTTTCTAAAATATTTAGCTCATTTTACATATTGTATTTGCAAACAATCTGTATTTGTAAATAATCATCCCCCCCCCCCCCCCATCTTCTCCGTCTGTTATATTATTGGAAGCATATTTTTACTGTATATTGCACAGCTGTAGCGTTTGTGAGCCTCACAACAAGCATATTAATGTAAAACTGCCACTGACATTGGTAAATAAACATGAACATAAACCTGATCCCTGGTTTTGATTATTAAGGTGTATTATTTTAAATTAGTCTACATGTATTCCGGAAATTGCAGGAATACAGGAAAATGATTGGCAGAATTGAACAAAGCAGGTTCTCAGAAAGGTACAATCATGACGAACATACAGTATGGCTACCCAGGAACAGGGCTGCATGACACAGGATGATGATCAAACAAAACCGAATAGGTGGGCCAAGCAATGGGAAAATCTATGTACATTTAAAAACTGACCGTAAAACATTCTGATCATAAAACATTGCGTCCACACTTGAGTTATTCATTTCTCTTCTACATATTTCTGTTTATCTTCGTCTTCAGAGCTCATGTGTTTTCTATCTATTTTCTAATGCTCACTTCAAACAGAAAATGTAAATCCAGTTCTTGCCCGAACAACAGAAATGATGTACAATGTTTCCTAATGTTTATCCTTGCAGTTATTTTCCATCCAGATATTTTCTCCAGGACAAAATCAACTTTCAGAAACGTTTGTCTAACTAAGTCAAACAGCTCATGCAACATAAAACGTTCATAATTCCAGGAACCTGCACGAAGTGAACTCTTGTTCAAAGAACAATTATGTTTTCTAAGCTCTAGGAAAGTGAACAAATTCAAATATACAACAGATTCATTTAGACGGATGTTCATAAAGTGGAGGCACTGTGTCTGTGTTTAGTATAAGTGATACTGATATTATGTGCTGTGTTACATAATCGGCCAGCTACCCCCTCCCTAACACAGCTGCCAGACACATGGACATGAGCACAGTCAGCAGACAGATGGCTATTTATTATCATGTGCTTAGGTGGGACACACAGACAACATCTGCACAACTTTCCCATGAGACACGACCCTGCTGTGTGATTGAATTAGTGTTTTTCCAAATTAATCTAATCAGCTTATAATCAAGCGAGTAAAAATAAATGACGAACAAATAAAAATTCAGTTAACACGTTTGTATTGTTTACATCGTTAAAATTTTATTGCCACTTTCTCACCTCGTGTTTTAAAAGGTTGTGATCGCTTTTAATAACAGAAGAATAGTGTTTTATATCCTTGGCTCACTCTACAACGAAGGCCCAGGCTCAGTTCCTAGCTCCGAAGCCTGAATACTGTAGAATGGAAGGGAAGTGCATCCAGCATGAAATCAGTGCCAAGTTGTATGACAATCTGATAGTCCACCTTTGATGGGAGTGTTAAATATCCTTCTTCAATATTACTTCATGAGCATTTCTACACATTAAAAACACAGAACATTTAAACCAGTAACTTATCCTGTTATGCTTTATCCTGGTCAGGACTGCACTGAAACTGGAGCCAAAACTAGAGACATCAGGCTTAATCCAGTAATACGCCCCAGTGTGGAATAAGAGTTCCATCCGCAAGGATCCATGCACAGACAACTTCACTCATTTGTTGTTTGACTTACGGATAATTTCGAGTCAGCAACCCACCTGCTAGCATGTTTATGAGACGTGATATGGAACCGGAGAACCCAGAAGAAACCCACATGGACACGAGGGGAGGAAAACACTGCACATACAGTAGGAGTAGTATCTGCCCCTTCAAGCTTTTCTAAAACCTTTAAAAGAAGTATGTTATTCGAAGTTCAAATATTAGCCAAATTTTAATCATAATTAAAATAACATTTAAATTGGTTAAATAAATGTGCTGACAGTACCATGCGACTTATACAAAGTATACACAGTATTTAGTGAGTAAAAACACTGGCAAATATATGTGCTACTAAAAAAAAGGTCAAGAGGATTAAAAGAATGCAGGGAAAACCTTGAGTCTAATGTCTGACTGAATTTATGACATACTGTTCAGTTTATTGCTTTCTTTTCCAAAGTGGCACAAAAGCCTGGATCTTTTTCCTTGATCAGAATTGTCCAAAATGGATCATTGCACCATTGGATGAAATCATCGCATGTACAGTAAGATCAGTTCTGATACATTAAGAAATGTGAACATTCTTGTATTCATTTATCCTTTTAAATACATTTTTGTCCTTTGGTACAGACATTTAATTCCCCGCTTTATATGCATGTCTATGATGGTGGTGCAGTGTATAAAGGACGCCTGGCGCAAGATCTGCAACATGAGCCGCAGACACCAGCAGGACACTACCGCTCCTTTATGGCCTCATAAAATGGATGTGGATGACTTCTTCTCTGGCTTCACTTCCACTCTGCACCTTGTTTCCTACCAAGCCGTTATGCTGTCCGAGGCCAGATATTAATCAAGGGATGAAAAATAATGACTTTAGTCTAAGGATCTTTGTAACCAAAGTTCGCCACTAAAGCACAATAATTCATGATTTGCAGCACAAAGGAAAATGAAAGAGCTGTAAAAAAAATAAGAAAAGTTGCTGTTTTTATCGAGAATTTATGCTGACAGTTTATATGAAACTCCCCTCATATTCTGAAGCACATGTAAGAAAACATGCATCAATTTATACTCTGTCCTCCATTGTTTAATTTCACCTTCTCCTGTTATTTAGCTTTGATCATGTTATCTGAGGCACATTTTTAACTCTCTTTAACAACTGCTATTAATCGTTGGGAGAGGATGATGGCCTCTCTGTAATGAGGGTCATGCAGCTCTGCTGTAGCGGCGTTGGGAACTGTGAAGTAGCTGTCCTTAATAACCCCAACATGAAAGCAGACAGCCTACACAGTCCACCTCAATTTAATAGATAAAGCGTTCAAAGCCTATCTTGATGTGAATATAGATTATGCTGTATAAGGTGAATAACTTATGAACTACTTGTGTAGGTGGGTTGGGGTAGGATAGGGTGAAATAAGTCATTGCTATAAAGTTGATGCCAAAATTGGCATTTTAAATAGGCTCAAGATGGGGGGAGGGGTGGCTCTAGGTAGTTCTGTTGGGGATCTGAGGAGCTGGTGGGAGCCCTGTCTTTGGTGGGTTCACACACCCCATACTACTCAGCCACTGCATGCAGTGCCAGTCCCAAGCATGGTTAAAGTGGGATGCGTCTGGCATAAAACCTGTGCCAAAATTGGTTGCAGATTGGATTGTCTACTGTGGCGACCCCTTGATGGGAGCAACCAAGAGCAAGTTTAAGTTAAATACATTACATTGTCCCTAATGTGGCATCTGTGGTAATTGTTGGAAGAGTGCTCTAATAGAGAGACAGATGGGAATCAACTATGACTTGGAAAGAATGGCATCTTGAAAGATTAAGTTTAATCCCAGCAAAACCGAGAAGCTATTCATCCCGGGTCATTCATTCTCTGGGCACGATCTTGTGATCTCCCTGGAAATCGCTATAATCGTATATTTGCTACAATCAGCTGTCCTTTCTCTCCCACCCTGCTAATATTACACACTCATGTTCATTTCTCCTTTGCAACATCATAAGGATTTGTCTATTCTTATCTTCATTGGCCACTCAGGTGTTTGTCATTTCAAGCCTCTGCTACTGCAGCTCGCTCATGGCAGGTCTGCCTCTGTGCACCATTTGCGCTTTGCAACTGATCCAAAACACAGCTGCACAACTTGTTTCCAACCTTCCCAAGTTTTCTTACACCACCCCGTCGCTCCGATCCCTCCGACGGCTCCCTGTAGCTGCCTGCATCGGATTTAAAATCAATGATGCATCCTTGGAATGAATAATCGAATAATAAACCCGGACCCTGATGACTGATGTCATATAACGATCACCAAGGATGTTGTCCACTGCGGAAACTTGTAGGAAATTTTATCAGTCAGTTGTAAGCCCTGAAATGGAGCGTTTATACCTCCCTAAGTGACTGGAGTTCTGTAATAACTGCTCATTACCTCAGTCACAGTAACTTCTCTGAAGGAAATTGGAAATCATTATGTCATCACAGTGTGATGCTCTGAAATCACGAGTGAGGTACTGGCAACACAGCCGACACAGTAGATGCCTGTGGATCTACAGCATGCTGGAACTCTGATAGGATCTCCTTTAACACCATCACTTAAATCGAAACATATATTGTAACGCTGCTTATTAACTGATTATGGTTTACAAGAGAGAGAGAGAGACAGAGAGAGAGAGAGAGAGAGAGCAAGACAGAAAGTGTGTGTGAGAGAGAGAGAGAGAGAGAGAGAGAGAGAGAGAGAACTTTGGCACAACAGCGTTATAACAAATATGCATGAAAGATGCACATTTCATTGGACTCATGGTAGCTAGTGTGCTATTTGAGTCTTACAAAAAAAAAATATCGAAAGAAAAATGAGTGTCTTGAGAAAGTGACTGTGTGTAAAAAGTATTTGGGTGCTATCACTGTAGCAAGTCTATTTATATAATTAATTCCTTTTATACAACCTCTACCCTACTCTGTGAAGGCCAAAATAACAATTATAAAAAAAACAATCAGATTCTCTGCAAAATTAAAAAGCATCAAGCACTTACCAGTGTTTTCAGCTTATATACTACAATAAAGATATATGTATATTTTTTTATCTCTATTTTTTTTTTTTTTTTTATCATTATTCCACGTTGGTTCTAGCAATTTGATGACAAGCAGCTGCATAACCCAGATGCTGGGTCTTTGTAAGGAGAAATGGAAAAACTCACAGACTGCCCTCTTTTTGCCGTGCTCTTTGTCAGAGTAATAAAACACAGGAGTGGCCAACAAAGTGCCTGCCCATGGCTTAAATGCGTTGCAGGTGGAATATTAGTGTTACTGCCCAGTAATTCACATGAGCTCCACAGTTACCACTCACTCCTTCCTCAGAGTCTCAAGTCCCCGGCACACAAACAGAATAAATCCTGTTCTATTTCATACATGTACTGTAGCTACAATATACAGTATGAGAATAAACTTGTGCAGTTTTGACATGATATTGGTTGGATTCCTATCATTGAATGATAGGAGTATAGTTATATCAAAGTGTTCTTCCAGGTGTTTATTAGTTACAAGCCCCCTTATCGCCAATATGTTACTTTCCACTGTCTCAGACCAGAAGGTGTCCATCACTATTGCTTGTCTACTAAATATAGAACTGAACTCAGCTGTTAGCGAGAAACATATGATCTTGTTCTTCTCTAATATGAAGAAGCAGGCTTTAGATTAGTGTATGTATTCACTGCACATTCACCATATGTGTAATCGTCGAATGAAGACAGGGAACATGTGTGTACATGCTGCAGGAGCCTTACTGGGGAAATCCAAAAATCAAAGCCAGATTTCAGTGCAGGGGTCAAAAACATACACATAAAATAATCTATGCTCATAAAAAAAAATATATATATATATATATATATATATATATATATATATATATATATATATATATATATATATATATATAGGATTTGGACAATGAAACTGTAACACTGGCTAATTTAGTGTTTATGGCTAAATTTGACCAGCATGGAGGCCAATCCTCTTTTTTTCTCTGATTGCACATTTCACCAGTAAGAGCAGAGTGTGAAGGTTCAATTAGCAGAGTAATAGCACAGTTTTGCTTAAAATATTGCAATGCACACAACATTATGAGGGACATATCAGAGTTCAAAAGAGGACAAATTGTTGGTGCGCGTCTCGTTGGCGCATCTGTGACCAAGACAGCAAGTCTCTGTGATGTATCAAGAGTCACAGTATCCAGGGTGATGTCAGCATACCACCAAGAAGGATGAACCACATCCAACAAGTAACTGTGGACGCAAGAGGAAGCTGTCTGAAAGGGATGTCCAGGTGCTAACCCAGGTTGTATCCAAAAAACATAAAACCACAGCTACCCAACTCAGTGCAGAATTAAATGTGTCCACCTTCACTGTCTTTCCCACATCCGGGTGAGTTACGGTGTGGAGAAGCCCCAAAGAAGCGTACCACCCAGACTGTTGCATGCCCAGAGTGAATGGATGCATGGGGGATGGATCAGTGATGGTTTGCGCTGCAATATCATGGCATTCCCTAGGCCCAATACTTGTGATAGATTGGTGCGTCACTGCCAAGGACTGGTGACAGCGTGGTTTGATGAACATGAAAGTGAAGCTGAACATCTCCCATGGCCTGTACAGTCACCAGATCTAAATATTATTGAGCCACTTTGGGGTGTTTTGGAGGCGTGAGTCAGGAAACGTTTTCCTCCAGCAGCATCATGTAGTGACCTGACCACTATTCTGCAAGAAGAAAATCCCTCTGGCCACTGTGTAGGACGTGTATCTGTCATTCCCAAGATGAATTGATGCTGAATTGGCCGCAAAAAGGAGGCCCAACACCGTACTAATGAATTATTGTGGTCCAAAACCAGGCGTTTCAGTTTCATTGTCCAACCCCTGTATATATATATCACCCAAGTATCACCCAATGGAGCTTGGGTTCTGTCATGCACACTCACTCCGCGACCGGCACGAGGACCCGGAAGTAAGACGGTCGCGCTTTCAGGAACGCATAAAAGGAAACAAGATGGCGCGTCACATCGCTCAGTCATTGAGTTCAATTCATGCCTTCGCCGATGCGTTACCGCTTCTCACGTGAGTACTCACCAATTCGGTTTGCTTCCTCGATGGAGTGTGTGTCGCTAGAACGCGGGTTTATTTGTGTAAATCCTTGCTCTTAGTGTAAGAGAGTTCTGAGATTAAACGCGTGGTTATCCTGCCTGCTCGCGCTACTTCCGCGTTTGGGTCTACCGTCCACGCAACACGGGCTAACTGCTAAGGTTTTTGTCTTCTCCCCTCGGTCGCTCGTGACAGGTTCCTTGTTGCGTCTGGTTCCTCTAAAGGTTATTCGTATTGTCATCTCAGGGAGTTTTTCCTTGTCACTGTCGCCTTGTGCCTGCTCATCAGAGACAATCTGACAGTTATGATTTACACATATTTCCTCCAACGTTCTCATTTCCATATTTGCTTGATTCTGTAAAGTTGCTTTGCGACCATTAACAACCATTCTTAAAAGCGCTATACAGTATACTGTAAATAAACCCAAATTTAACTGAATTGAATATGCAAGGATCAAACACCAACAAACTGACGAAGAAGTGGATTGAATTACATCGTCACTGGAATCAGGGAAACAAGGCGTTCAGGAACAAGTGCATACAATCAATGAAACATGAAATCAACTTTGCTTGCTTAAATAATGAAACAAAATTACACCAGAATGATTGAAAGAGAAGCATATGGAGAAGGAAAAGAATGGCTCCTGCTCCAAATGGACGGTATGCACGAGCATGGACAGTATGTCTCCCAATGGGACTGGGTCACTGGTGCTTAATGATGATGTGATGATTTTGGAACATGAGCTATTCATGAACTCTGAAGTGTATAAAGCTATAATCTTTTCTCAAAACTGATTAGTTTCACGCTTCACATATGGGTATGCAGATGGATAATGACTCAAAATTAAACATGAACATGATGGAAGAGCTTAAAAAAGAATGTTCCTAAAGATTACCTGACCTCAGCCCAATTAAGCATGCAATGTACTTCCTGAAAAGCAAACTGAAGGCAGAAAGATCCACAAACCTGAAGTCAGGTGTAGTAAAGGTCTGGCAAAGCAGCTCAAGGGAGGAACGCAGCAAAATCCAGACATGACTACGAAGGATTTGCATGCAAGTATTAAAAGTAATCCTAATATTTATGATTATGTTAGTTTGTCTACTTATTCTTGAGATAGTGAAATGGTTATAATACCTGAATGGCTAATGGATTTGTCTTTTTTGCACTGTCTGTCGGCACTTAAATCCCTTGCTTCATTTCAAATCCACTGTTGTACAGAGGGAAACATAAAAAAAAAATTATGTGTCACTGTCTAAGTACTTTTAGGGTGTTGATGCCTTTGTTGCCAACATCATTGTCTGAGCTCATTAAAGCACTTGTGAGATGTTAAACAAATATATATTAATGTGGTGCACGGGTGTCCACATACTTTTTGGCCACTATTTTTTTTTATTTTTTTTTTTATGTGTACAGATAAAATGTCATCCACAAACTTTCTGCACAAAAAAAAAAAAAAAAAAAAAGACATGTAGGTTAGGCTAATTGCCGTTCCCAAATTGCCTGTAGTATGTGAATGAGTGAGTGTATGTGTGTCTGTCTGTGCCTTGCAATGGATTGGCACCCTGTCCAGGGTGTACCCTGCCATGTGCCCTAAGTCTCCTGGGATAGGCTCCAGGCACCCGAGGAGTGAGAGTGAGACTGAGCTACATACCTACATACATGTGGTTGCTGCTGATTGGTGTAGATCAGACACTTAGTGATGATTTAATCTGCAAAAGTATTTCTGGTAAGAACGAATGGGCCAGCAGTGAATCACCACTATTCTGCATTAAATCTGCTTTAACAGACTATGCGTTCCATTCTTGTCTTAATCTTGCTAATCCTTTACAGAATACTGTTATTTATAAATGACAAGTATAATCACCTGAAAAGGCCATTGTGCGCTAACAAAATGCAATTTAAAAGGTTTTAAACCAACACTGAAGATAAATGTACTACTAACATTATTAATAATAATAAAAAAGGATTCACATTTTTTTTCTTTTCTTTTTATATTCATTCCTCTTTCTTAACCGTGGAACCGTGGTGGATTCAGAGTTCCAGGAACACTGGGAATGAGACAAGGGGTGGGACGACACTCCACTCCAAGGCACCACAAATTTTTCAACACATAATAAGCATATGAAAATAACCGTGTATTTTTATGTTTATAACAGCAGTACTTTTTTTTTTACACACATTTTCCACATTCTGATGGACATACAGTAAATTAAGGAAACATGTTAAATGAGTATTTAAATAAAGCAGTGTGTCAGTGCAAGGGTTGTAACGTTTACTGTTAACATTCTAACACTGACATATTTTATGGGATGATATATAAATGCCTGCTTGCTTTCAGGTTGTTACTCTGGTCACTGTTTGAAAGGATAAATCTAAACCCCTTTAAGGTCTCTTCACTTGTCCCTCAGTGGTAAAGGCTGTAGGCTATTAATATAAAGGTTATATATATATAATTATTAGTTATTAACTTTTTTGTAAATATAATAATATAACAATACAAATATAAATATAATATAAAAATGTAAAATTATATATAATTACTATATATATATATATATATATATATATATATATATATATATATATATATATATATATATATACTGTATACACTGTGTGTGTATATATACACACAATTATTATATATAATTTGAAAAAATTTTATTGTATATATATACAGTCGTGGCCAAAAGTTTTTAGAATTACATAAATATTGGAAATTGGAAAAGTTTCTACTTAAGTTTTTATAATAGCAATTTGCATATACTCCAGAATGTTATGAAGAGTGATCAGATGAATTGCATAGTCCTTCTTTGCCATGAAAATTAACTTAATCCCGAAAAAAAAACTTTCCACTGCATTTCATTGCTGTCATTAAAAGACCTGTTGAGATCATTTCAGTAATCGTTTTGTTGACTCAGGTGAGAATGTTGACGAGCACAAGGCTGGAGATCATTATGTCAGGCTGATTGGGTTAGAATGGCAGACTTGACATGTTAAAAGGAGGGTGATGCTTGAAATCATTGTTCTGTCATTGTTAACCATGATGACCTGCAAAGAAACGCGTGCAGCCATCATTGCGTTGCATAAAAATGGCTTCACAGGCAAGGATATTGTGGCTGCTAAGATTGTACCTAAATCAACAATTTATAGGATCATCAAGAACTACAAGGAAAGAGGTTTTGTATCTCAGTGTGCGCGCATCTGCACGCACACTGAGATACAAAAAGTATGGCGAATGGACTGCTAAGGACTGGGGCAAAGTCATATTCTCGGATGAAGCCTCTTTACAATTGTTTGCAGCATCTGGAAAAAGGCTTGTCCGGAGAAGAAAAGGTGAGCGCTACCATCAGTCCTGTGTCATGCCAACAGTAAAGCATCCTGAGACCATTCATGTGTGGGCTCACTCACAATTTTGCCCAAAAACACAGCCATGAATAAAGAATGGTACCAAAACACCCTCCAACAGCAACTTCTTCCAACAATCCAACAACAGTTTGGTGAAGAACAATGCATTTCCAGCACGATGGAGCACCGTGCCATAAGGCAAAAGTGATAACTAAGCGGCTCGGGGACCAAAACATTGAAATTTTGGGTCCATGGCCTGGAAACTCCCCAGTTCTTAATCCCATTGAGAACTTGTGGTCAATCCTCAAGAGGCGGGTGGACAAACAAAAACCCACTAATTCTGACAAACTCCAAGAAGTGATTATGAAAGAATGGGTTGCTATCAGTCAGGATTTGGCCCAGAAGTTGATTGAGAGCAGCCCAGTCGAATTACAGAGGTCCTGAAAAAGAAGCGCCAACACTGCAAATACTGACTCTCTGTA
>JAAGKR010001868.1:13572-62676 GCA_011419295.1 Clarias macrocephalus
TAATCCCGAAAAAAACTTTCCACTGCATTTCATTGCTGTCATTAAAGGACCTGCTGAGATCATTTCAGTAATCGTCTTGTTGACTCAGGTGAGAATGTGGACGAGCATAAGGCTGGAGATCATTATGTCAGGCTGATTGGGTTAGAATGGCAGACTTGACATGTTAAAAGGAGGGTGATGCTTGAAATCATTGTTCTGTCATTGTTAACCATGATGACCTGCAAAGAAACGCGTGCAGCCATCATTGCGTTGCATAAAAATGGCTTCACAGGCAAGGATATTGTGGCTGCTAAGATTGTACCTAAATCAACAATTTATAGGACCATCAAGAACTTCAAGGAAAGAGGTTCAATTCTTGTTAAGAAGGCTTCAGGGCGTCCAAGAAAGTCCAGCAAGCACCAGGATCGTCTCCTAAAGAGGATTCAGCTGCGGGATCGGACTGCCACCAGTGCAGAGCTGCTCAGGAATGGCAGCAGGCAGGTGTGAGCGCATCTGCACACACAATGAGGCCAAGACTTTTGGAAGATGGCCTGGTGTCAAGAAGGGCAGCAAAGAAGCCACTTCTCTCCAAAAAGGCTTGTCCGGAGAAGAAAAGGTGAGCGCTACCATCAGTCCTGTGTCATGCCAACAGTAAAGGATCCTGAGACCATTCATGTGTGGGCTCACTCACAATTTTGCCCAAAAACACAGCCATGAATAAAGAATGGTACCAAAACACCCTCCAACAGCAACTTCTTCCAACAATCCAACAACAGTTTGGTGAAGAACAATGCATTTTCCAGCACGATGGAGCACCGTGCCATAAGGCAAAAATGATAACTAAGCAGCTCGGGGACCAAAACGTTGAAATTTTGGGTCCATGGCCTGGAAACTCCCCAGTTCTTAATCCCATTGAGAACTTGTGGTCAATCCTCAAGAGGCGGGTGGACAAACAAAAACCCACTAATTCTGACAAACTCCAAGAAGTGATTATGAAAGAATGGGTTGCTATCAGTCAGGATTTGGCCCAGAAGTTGATTGAGAGCAGCCCAGTCGAATTACAGAGGTCCTGAAAAAGAAGCGCCAACACTGCAAATACTGACTCTCTGTATAAATGTCATGTAATTGTCGATAAAAGCCTTTGAAACGTATGAAGTGCTTGTAATTATATTTCAGTACATCACAGAAACAACTGAAATAAAAGATCTAAAAGCAGCAAACTTTGTGAAAATTAATATTTGTGTCATTCTCAAAACTTTTATACGACTGTATATATATACAGTAATTATATATAATTTTACATTTTTTTATTATTTTATATGTGTATTGTTATATCATTATATTTACAAAAAAAAGTCCAAAAGTTTTAGGACTGGCATGTTATAATTATTCATTAATTAATTAATTCTTTCTCTCTCTCTCTCTACTTCTCTCTCTGCCACTGCTGGGTTCTCGTTCTATTGATGTTACTATGTAAAATCCAATAACGTAGAATTTACTATGTGGTACCTAGTAAAATTCCATTAAAAATCACTGAGCAGCCCTTTATTCCTAATAAGAATTACAAGAATATACACTATGCAATATATACTGTATGTACAGTGTATATCGGCATAAAAGTTTTAACCATGTAAAATCAACGGCTTTAGACTCTCACTTTCATAACTGCATACCTTACAAATGATCACTTTACAATTTCACAGTTGTCAGAAAATAATCCATAAAATCCCTGAAAAGAGCGCTTTTTGATGAATAGTTACATAAAAGGCTATGATGAAAATGTTAAATAAACAAGCCTAAATAAAATGTAAACAAATCCACATATAATATCTTAGATATTTGCAAAATGCACTTTCCATTTATTTAAACAACTGTGGGAAAGTCATTCGGGTGAAACCGGGGGGAAAAAATAAAATAGGATAACAGTGTGTCTTTTTCAATCTTGCATCATCTAATGAAGAAACCATTCCCCCCCTCTAGATACATATGACACTCCTGATAATCCTGTTCAGAGGGCAGCAGAGAAAAACAGACAGTAAAATGACGCTAAAAGAGAGGAAAAACATCTGGACAGACAGACGATTACGTAGCAGAGACATTAGTCTTATCTGCATGCTTGCACACTCATCACACACCATGAATTATATTTTAATGTTATCCATCGGGACTTGTTTCTGTGCCAGAATTATGGTCAAGTGCACAAAGACAAACGAACCATGACAAAATGCAACAGGGGGAAAGATGGCGGAAGAGGGTGATAATTATAAAAGTGATAGGAGACAGACAGATAAACATTCTGGGAAATGCTGGACCTCACATATTTTCCCCTGAGGGGTTAAAGACTACTGGAGTTGACTCATGCGTGGTGATTTCATGGCAGTGGGAGAATAACAGTAGCAGTAAATGAATCTTGCATACTTGGTAACATGCATAAACAGAAAGGTGTATGGTTAAAAATAGTGGTTCTACAGAGTTCAAATGGAGCGGTCTCATATGGCATTGTTGTTTTGGGTTTTTTTTTGGGGGGTGATTTAAACGTTAAGGAATACCTTTAGACAATTTAATACCTAACATAGATATCGGGAGCCTAGTGCTCCTTTTTTGTCTTGGCTATGGATGGGAGTTATTAAATTTGAAACATTCTTTTCAGAAATGCATCTTGAAAACTCATTAAGTGTCGGGAACGTCATAGGGTACATGGAAAAATATAAAAGTGTCACACATTCATTTAATTTCCTGGCAGACAGGTTTTGGAAGTAATATACAGCATAATGACGATCATGCAAAAAAATCATTTAAAAAACATCCTGAACCAAGGTGTTGGAACAAAGTGTGATTGAGCAGATCCCGTTCCCAGCTGGTCAACAAACTCACCCCACTCACATTGCACAGAATGCAAGAACTAAAATCACATTTAGCTACCAGGAGAAGACAAGAATATGGCTGATCCATTGCTGTGTGCTGAAACATTTTAGGTGACGGACATGGATACTCCACCATCCGAGGACACGTCCTCATTTCTGCCAATGGCTTAACTAGTTCAACATGTTCTCCACTGCCTGTTGTTTGTTATTAGAGTGCTCCATGCTAATAATCAAGTGTCTCCAGAGTCCAGAGTCCTCCAAAGTCATTAAGGAACTTATAACACAGAGCATGTTTCAGTAGGCACTCTTTTGGTCCTGAAAATGTGACCCCCTGTCTAACAACTACAATCTTACATATGTCCCTCAGCATGACAACCTAAACTACAGCTGGGAGGGTTTAATTATAAGATGGTTTGTTGAACAGCTTGAAGAATGACCTAAGGCGTGGCTATGTACAAGTGCTTTACAGTTTGGACTCACATTAACCCCTGGACATGGCTGCTGGAAAAAAATCACAATGAACAGAGTGAACTGAAGTGAGTTTTTGGTGAATCACAACAGTAACATGTGTGATAAGTAATCAGATATAGCAAGCTTTTGGATGTTTTAACCACTAAACTCCCAGGACTCACTGATGGGATCTTTTCCATTAGTTTAACTGAAATTACTATTAGTTAATAGAAGAAACTGCATTACATGATAAAACTAAATAGCAATAATTACCTGGGACTCAATTTATCACTCATCATATATATACTGCTTTATCCTGTATTCAGGGTCGTGTCGGGCCTGAAGCCTATCTCTGGAGACTTAGGGCACGAGGCGGGATACATCCCGGACAGGGTGCCAAACCATCGCAGGGCACATACACATACACACACTCATTCACACATTACAGGCAATTTGGGACCGCCAATTAGCTTAATCTGCATGTCTTTGGACTGTGGGAGGAAACCAGAGTACCCGGAGGAAACCCACTAAGCACAGGGAGAACATGCAAACTCCATGGCTGGGAATTGAACCCGGACCCCAGAGGGACATGGCGACAGTGCTAACCCTTACACCACCATGCCGCCAGACATCCAAATACAGTAAGAAGGGTGTTCAAGTCACACAGGGACTGAAATTCCTCACAAATGAACATGCAAAACTTTTTGACATTTACAGAATATTTACATGTTTACATACATGTTTACAGTGGATTTTAATGGTGCAGATATTTGAAAGAAGGCTGTACAACAAATGAAGTGACTGATTTTTGAAACTCCACGGGTAACCTGTCATCAACTTGAGTAAGAGACACATTTGTCTATGTCTGTCTAACTGTACACACAGTCATTCACTAACACCAATTACACATTAAAGAAACTGAGCTGTGAGTTATTGCCACATCCCCTGTACATTCCTGACCTCGCTCCCAGCCATTTCCACATGTTTTGGCCGTTAAAGTGACCCTGGGAGGCCCAGTCTTTCAGGCGTGAAGCGGGCAGTCAGATGATGGCTACAGCATACTAAGAAAACTTTCTACCTTGATGGTATTCAAGCACTAGTGAAATGCTGGAATAATTGCATTAGTGTAGCAGGGGATTATATAGAGAAATAAAGGTGGTTTCTACTCTGATAATTGTGTTTCGTTATTCTGCACAATCAAAAGTCCTTGTTTGACTGTGTTATATTAAAAACAACTCTTTATTTAATTAATATTTATTAAATGCATATAATCCATGCCAATATAGCAATACATACGTAAACAGCAGATACAAATTTGTTGGGTCAGAGTCCAAAATATGACAGTAACATGATAAACCGCTCACTCACTCAACGTCTGTACCGCTTTATCCTGTGTACAGGATCAGGGGCGGCCTGGAGTCTACACAGGAGACTTAGGGCACAAGGCGAGTACACTCTGGACAGGGTTCCCATCCATTGCAGGGCATACACACATACACACAATCATATGCACATGCACATTCACACACTACAAGGCAATTTGGGAACACCAATTAGCCGAATCCGCATGTCTTTGGACGGTGGGAGAAAACCAGAAAAAATCCATCAAGCACGGGGAGAACATGCAAATTCCATGCACCCAGACCATAAGCAGGAATCGAACCCGAACCCTGGCAAGGTGACAGTGCTAACCACTAATCCAATGTGCCGCCATAATAAACCAATGAATCTATGTAAAAATACATATTTTATCCAGATAAAATAGATCTGTTTTTCGACTAAAACAGCCCTAAAAAATTTTCCCTGAGCCCAGAATGTGTGATATTACTCAGATCATAAATCTTTAACATTTCCCAACTGAAGTCACGGAGGCAAAGTGGTACGGTATCACAGGGTCATTAAGAAGGTGAGATTGTTTTCTCCAGTTTTTCAGTACGACATATACTGTTGTGTGATGCTTCATACAAATCAAAACAGGAAATGTTGTGAAAAGTTGTACGCAATATCGATCTAAATCCTGAGACAGGAAGGATGAAGTGGATCAGCTGGTAAAACAGCACATGAACATGAAGCCCATTATACTGAAATGGGTAAACAAACAAACAACATGGCAGGAAAGGAATAAAGAAAAAAGAATGTAATGCTTTGAAAGGTTATTTTTGATACTGCACTCAAGTGTCCTGGCTTTTCAGCATGGAGAGCATCTGTTTCTATCTAAAGTTCTGCTGATGGAAAATCCCCTGGCAATGAAGAAGAATCCCTATCATACACATGCACACTCTCGCACACGAATGGAAGAACACATGAAGTTACAACATGCAGGAACCACAAACGTGATCATAAATCTTCCCAAGCGAAACCTTAACCGCAGTGTTCTCAGGTAAAGAAACAAGCGTGCGTGCATTAGCATTAGCATTAGCATAGACACCTACAGATAGCTCTTGTGAGTGAAATGATCGCTTCAGAAATGGACAAATCAGCAAAGACTAATGATTTAAGTGTTAGAGTCATCAAACCACCTGGCTTTCTGGCCTGAAGTCCTGAGGGAATGACTAATACCCACCTGGATGATGGAGACCAAGACCGACGAGCTTCAATCTACCACCCTTGATACTCTGGAGTATTAATTGGTCCTACTTCAAAAAACAATGTTGTATTTACAATGCAATAAAGTTAAATCAGTATTAAAGGAAATTATGATCAAGTATGTTTAACTGAATACAAGTGTGACTGCAAGACTGTCTGGTTTTAATTTCACTGTCTGTTTGCTACTCAACACTCTGCATTAATGTGTGACTCTTTTCCTGGCTCACTGTTTATAAAATGTTCTCATACCCTTAAGTTAAACTGGAATTCCTTGAAGAAAAAAAGAAAGCAAAAGAGAGAGAGAGAAGAGAGAGAGAGAGACTTACTAAGGTAATAGGTAAATATTGTTGAGAGATGAGCTCGTTTTCCAAACACTAAAAAACTCCAGAGGGCTACCTGACCACTCCAGAAGTCTGTGGAAAACTTTCAACATGGAATGACAGCCATATTTATAGTCAGTGTCTAATGCACTGGAAAAAGAGGGAGGGCTACTGCTGAAAAAGAGAGACAAATGGATTTGATACATGTGACAATCCAGAAAAATAAGGAAGGATTGAAAGACTGTTGTTAGCATGTTAGCATCAACTGCCACTCTGGTTGTTTGCAAAAGATATACTGACACTGAATGGCATTAAATAAATCAGTAAATATGTTCCAGTTAAATACAGTAGATAAAGTCTAAACTAAAAGTTGTAAACATCTTGGCATATGAATTTCACTTTCTTTTCTTTTTTTCACTCAATTTTCTGCAGTGAGGCCTGTAAGTGCCAGTATTTTTTCTTTAGACTGAGGTTCTTTTTTCCACTAAAGGGAAAAGAGTAATTTGTACAGGAAAGTTTGGCCAAGCTTCAATACCTTGAATAATATGGCATTGTGTCAAAATCTAGGAAGCTAAAGCTTTTAGGTTTCACATATGTAGCTTGGCTTAAAAATAAATCCCGATCTGACTTCATTTCATAATACTTATATGTAATGATGACCACATTTCGTGTCTTTCTGTCAGTTTGGAATATTCTACTTGTTGTTCTGCATCCTATAGCTTTTCTGGGTTTAGATAATACGTCTTGTGTAACCTGGTTGAATACTTTTTTAATAAGTAAGTCTATGGTCTTTTATAATGTGCTGGAATCTAATAGTATTTTAGTATAAATTATATTTAGTTAAATTGAAATAAAAATAAGATTCCAGAAATACTTAAGGAATAATCAAAGCTTTTCACTTTGTATTTTTCTACTTTCTTTGCCACCTGTAAAACATTTAGGGCTTTGTTTCTTACACAAGAAAATATCGAGATTTACACCGGCCAAAACAACCGAAGTCGCTGTTCCAGAAGGGTAAAATTATTGGCCCGCATCAAGCAAAGGAAATACTAAAATTACTGGAATTGTGTTAGGAAGTGTCCAATGCATTATTAAAACCTGGAAGGACAATTCCGAACTGTCAACTTTGCCAAAGAAAAGTAGTCAGAAAAAAATTAATGAATGATCGTCATCCAAGAAAACGTAGATTTACATTTAGCCATTTGGCAGACACTCGTATCCAGAGCCACTTACACGATTGCTTTGAAGTTTCCATCATTAAATATATCCTTAAATACTTGATTGATGTTGCATTGTGAATAAAATAGGCTTTAGAATTTTTAAATGCTCTGTGAAAAGAGAAATAAGAGTTATGTTGAACAGTAAAAGTAAGAGTCTTTACACACACACTGTGAACTCACAGGATTGGGACTAAATTGTTCTGTGGCCATGTGAAAACCACTTGTTAATAAGACTACTCAGGAAAAAACAAACACTTCAATTAGCTAGGGAGCATAAAGATTGGACTTTGGAGCAATGGAAAAAGGTCATGTACTCTAATGAGTCCAGATTGAGCCTATTCCAGATTGCATCACTCCAGGTGCACCAGTGGAAGAAGAGAAACACATGAAGCGATGCACCCGTTCTGCGTAGTGTCCACTGTACAAGCCACGGGTGGCAGTGTTACGATCTGGGGTTTCTTTAGGTCAAGGTCAGGTCTAGACTCAGCAATGTTATGTGACAATAAAATGAAGTCAGCTGACTACCTGAATGTACTGAATCACAACTATGGAGTTTTTTATTTATTTTTCCAGGCATAAGGGAAAAGATATTCTAGCACTTACATTTTGAAAGAGTGATTCCATGAGCATGAGGAAGTATTTTCATACATGAACTGGTGACCAATCAAATTAAATTTTAGAATGTGCATCTTTTTTTTAGGCAATCTTGCAATTGCAAGGAATAAACAAAGAGTGGTGAGGTTAGGTGAAACCTAAGAAGTAAAAACACTAATTCAAAAGTAAATCATGACAACTGGATTGAATTATCTCACAAGTTGTGAAAGAAATCAGAATGCAGAATATTTTTCCTAGGGGACATCTATTCAATGAGAGTAAGTAAGACATTTTCGTTTTTTGTCATTTAATACTAATTAAATTCTAGTGCATGTATCCACCTCAGGGTTACACACATTGTTTGAATTTGAACTTACAAAAATGAACAAAAACAAAAAATAGGCATAAAACTGTGTTGTACCCAGAAATTCCAGTGTGTGTCAAAGAGAATGACTAATTAGGAGCAGTGACCGCTGGATGTGATTTTAAATGGGAGACAACCCATCTATCCACATCTATGTAACATTTATCAACAGCATATTAATAATAATAATAAAAACTCTAACCCTAAACTAAATTTTATACAAAAGTGCTACACAATATAATCTATTGATTT
The DNA here is from genome assembly GCA_011419295.1 of Clarias macrocephalus. Lineage (NCBI taxonomy): Eukaryota > Metazoa > Chordata > Actinopteri > Siluriformes > Clariidae > Clarias > Clarias macrocephalus. The sequence goes on from JAAGKR010001868.1 coordinate 22,202, forward strand.
CACACAATCTACATTATCATCTAGAGCACTTTTCTGCTTTATCATCACCACGACTTATTTTATCATGATCTTGTGGTCATTTTATTCTAAAAATGTCATTTGTGTTATAAACAAAAGTATTCATGGTCTGTTTGCACATGTATGTATTTGTCTCTGGCGTCCGCAAAAGCCACCTCGACTCGTTCTCATGTCCAGGACAGATGTTTGCTTTGGGTTGCCAGAGAGAACAGGAAACAACTCATGTCATTATGTAGATAATAAGAAAGACAAAGTGATGTATCCAATGTGTTGAAATAAGCCAAATCATTACGGCTACTTCTTCAGGAATGTTACAATTAATAATCCGGTATCTCTGATTTATTAGGTTAGTGCATACGATCCCAACCCTAGTCCTGGAGTGCCTCATGTCCTGCATATTTGAAAGTTTTTCCTGCTCAAACACACCCATTTTCAACCAGGAAGGTTTGTTAACTAGCTTGTAAGTTGAATCAGGTGTGTTGGATACAGACGGCTAAAATATGCTCTGCAACTGGTTACTCCAGGTCACAGGTTGGGAAACTTGTGACTATGTGTTTTTTCCAGGTTTTTCTTTTTCATCTATTTGCTTGCTACTGTACTGTATATCCGTGCCCTTCATGGTTCTGCCCTACATTTGAATAAAACAAACGTGTGAATAATATGATAGAACATCTTGCCACAAAACGTCACCATTCCCTCACCATTGAAGATCCATCTGTGTGTTAGATGATACTTCTGTGTTTTGATGATCTAAAGGATGTGTGCTTGACTGGGCCTAATTCAAAACAAGAATCATAAATTATTATTTCCATTATACAGTCATACACCAATCAGCCATAACACTAAAACCAGCTGCCCAATATTGTGAATCTTCCTCATGTGCCAAAAAAACAGTTAGCCTTGAGCTACATGATTCCACAAGACGTCTGAGTGTGTGCTATGGTTTCTGGCAGCAGGATGAAAGTTGTTGAAAGGTTGGGCCTCAAAGGATCAGACTTGATTGTCCATGGATGCTCAGTGGGACTGAGGTCCGCAGAATTAGGAGGCTGGATCAACAAGCTTGAATTCCTTGCCTACCAAGCCACGGGGGGCCTGGAGCCAATTAACCTAACCTACATGTTTTTTGACTGTGAGAGGAAACCGGAGTACCCGGAGGAAACCCACCAAGCACACAGAGATGGGAATCGAACCTGGCTGGGAATCGAACCTGGACCCTGGAAGTGCAACATTTCCACTCTCTCTCTCTCTCTCTCTCTCTTTCTCTCTACACCGCTTATAATGTACTGGGTCACAGGAGGCTTGGAGTCTATCCCAGGCGACACGAGCGCACTAGGCAGGGTAAACCCTGGACAGGATGCTCATCCATTGAAGGGTACACAAGCATCACACACTACGGGTAATTTGAAAATACCAATCATACTAATCTGCATGGTTTTGGACCCGAGAACACAGAGGAAAACCAACCAGCACAGGGAAAACATGCAAACACCACACACTCACATAGCAGAGGTGGGAATCGAACCCCTGACCCTGAAGGTGCGAGACCACATCTCTAACCACTACACCAAAAAATATTCAGGAAAAATTCTATTTTAGATTTTCAATCTACATTTTAAATTAAATCAGACAGATTTTGGATAGCCATTTCAAAGATAAAAAAATTTACTTTCATTCAAACATTACTCATCAAACATTACTCATCAAACTCAACATGCCCTGCAACTGAGACTTCTCATAGAGCAGGTTCTTTTCACCACAAGACATAGGATGTGTCTTTTCCCATTACATTTTTAAGCTATAACCATCGCCTTAACCTGAGTGATGTCTTTAAACTATTCCTTATGATAGATTAAAATGGAAAATGAAATGCTCTTTACTTGGCAGAATGCTAGAATTGTGTGTGCGACAGACATCTTGGGAACCGTGCTATCCTATTTCACTATCTTCCCAGTGTACTGTATATGCCATTTTCTTTTCCTTCTCATTTCCCTCTGTCTACACTCGGTGATTGAGACTATCCTAACTGGATCATGCTGGATTCAGAAAGACTGCCAAATCCGCCTCATCTCTTCCCTCATGATTAAATCTGAAGGGATTATATCGCAAGCTCACTTCAGCTTTAACTGCACGGACGAAAACAGATTGAGATTGATCCAAGTGAGTGAGACAATGAGACTCTATAGTTGCTGGTCCTCGGTTGTGGAACCGCCTAAACCCACTGCCATGTGACCAGTCAATATCCCCCCCACACCACACCACACCATCCAAAAAACAACATAATTTATAATAATTCAAATGCAAGTGCAGTCGTTTATTCATATTTTCCATTCATACTACTCCACATCTCTTTAGACAGGTTGATTTTCAGGTAATATTGTAGTATTGTTGTTTTATTTATCTACAGAACGCGAAGAACAATTGTACTAACACAGTTGCTTCTCACTTTTAGTCACAATGGGAGAATGGGCAAGATAGCTGATAACGTGTATACTGTAAAAATATGTCTGGTATTGTAGTCCTTTCTTGAGCAGAATCATGTGCTGAGGCTTTAGTAAGTGTCTTTAAAATTTATTTCTATTCCAGAAACCAATAAATCAACCGACTATTTTATTCCGGATTATGCAGAGGTTGGCTGTGGTAATTCTGTGGTTTATTTTTGTCCTACAGAATCATACGTTTCTAGCAGAGAAATTTTGCAGCTGGTTGAGCAAACGGGTAGAAAAAAAAATCTAAATATGCTCCATATTCAGAACAGATATTTTTCCACCGATTTTCCGTTCCAGGAATAAAAGAGCTTTGGAGTCATTACAGAAGCAGGCGGAAAGCAATGCATCCTGGTATTCTCTTTACTTTTTACTTTATTGTACGTTTTAAACGGTAGTTCCTTCTAATGCTGAGTTGAGAGATTTTTTTATGGAAATTGCAGCTTATAACAGCAGGAATCGACTAAGGCTACTGTGCACACTCCTAGAAAATCCCTGTAGATTGGCAGTTTCCGAAATATTCAAACCAGACTTTCAAAAGCCACAGCCCAACAAAATCATTTTAAATTCATTTTTATTATTACATTCATATGAACATTACCTGATGTATAGCATGGTTTTTATACATTGTGCTGCTGCCACATGGTGGACTGGAAAACTGCATGAATGTGCAGGTATTCCTAATAAAGTGGCTGAGACAGCAAAATGTGTTATATTTTGAAGAGACTAATTCTAAAATATATGATTAATGCAAGTTTAGATAGATAGATCGAAGGTTTCTAGGCATGGTAACAGATGGGTCTCCAGTCTTTAATAAATCCATGTACGGATCTGTTTCTGCGCATAACTGGGACGTTAAGCATTTTTCAGCTTTCATCACGGTAATGACCTGATGTACAAATGTCACAAAAGTCAACATGGAATGAATTCAGAAGACGATCAACATTAAAAAAAAAAAAAAAAAAAAAAAAGACCAAATCAAAACCCAGATCTAAATGCAGTAAAAAAAAAAAAATAGAAATCTGGAATGAATGATTTTAAAGAGGAGTACTCATGCATCTAGTCCGGGTGTTTAATGCATTTCTAACTTAACAACAACAGAATTTCAGCCAGCCTAATTATAGAGATTGGTAAAGAATGAGGCATGCTACAGAAAACAAAAGCTTGGAAGAATTACTGAATAAAAATAACTTTTAACTATTGAGGCATGAGGCCTGTCAGTGGTTTAAACAGGATAAAGGCTACTGTTAGGAGGTTTTTCCTCCTCTCTCAGAGTAAAGAGCCATTTTCACTCATTCATTGCTTGATTTGTTTGGAATTGTTTGCAAGCTACTGTATACAGTTGCATGTCCTAAGGAGACTGTCCTAAGGGTCACTAATGAAGGTGTAAAAGCAAATATCCCAACATCCAGCTCATATTTATATAGAATCCAGACATATCATTTTCAAATATTATACGCTGATCAGCAGTAACATTAAAATCACTGATGGGTGAAGTAAATACTAGTGATTTTTCATTTGTCATGACACCTGTTAGATATATGGGGTGAGATATATTAGACAGATATTGAACAGTCAGTTCTTGAATTTGACGTATTGAACTGAGGAAAAGAACCGGCTATACATCTGGGTCAGAGTATCTCCAAAAAGCAGGTCTTATGGGATCTATCAGTATGCAGTGGTAAGTAACTAGCAAAAATGGGTCAAGTTGGGACAACTACTGAAACGGTGACCCGGTGATTGGTTGGAGATCTCGTCGTGGTCTGCGTCATGGTCTGCTTGGGGGACGGTTCCACTTTTCCATGAAGACGCTCCTGGCCACAGCTGTTCTCTGAGAAAATGTGAGTGCAGTCACTTGATAGTTCAGGACTAGAATTTGCTACGGTCTACCTGAGCCGCTAATAAAAACTGGACTCCATATTAACTTAAATACATCTCCTATTATACTGAACTGCCAGCCTCCTAACACACAGTATGACTGCAGATCAAGCCCTGCTATCTGTTATCACCCAAATGAAAATGGGTTCCCTGTTGAGTCTGGTTCCTCTCAAGGTTTCTTCCTAACTGCCAGTTTTTCCTCACCACTGTTGCCGTCGTCCTCGGCTTGCTCATCAGGGACAATCTTATTATTTTGATTTATACACATTCACATTTTATACAAACTTCAATAATTCTTTTGATTGTGTAAAGCTGCATTACGACAATGTCAATTGTTAAAAGTGCTATGCAATTAAAATTGTATTGAATTGACCCAAATGGGACTAACTACATTGGAAGTGAAGGCTAACCTCATAGAAAGGTGTCAGAACGCACAATGCAGTGCAGCTTTTCCCTGACTACCACTTGCAATAGGTACATGAGCATCAAAAGGGGACAATGCGGTACTGGAAGAAGGTGACCTTTAAACCTTGGGTCCTGGCATTCTTGTCGATGTTACTCTGGGACAAACAATCCAATACAAATCCGTACAATACAATGACGTACACCTCCTCTTGGCAACAGTATTCACAGACAGATTAAGGTATTGATTTGGCCTCCAAATTTCCCAGATCTCATTCTGATTGAGTATCTGTGGGATGTGCTGGACAAACAACTCCGGTGAATGGAGGCTCCTTGTCACAATTCAAAACAGGACTTAAAGTATCTGCTACTGATGGCTCGGCGCCAGATACCACAGCACACCTTCAGAGATCTTGGAAGTCCTGGCCTTTGTGGGTCAGAGGTACACAATATTAGATAGGTCATGGTAATGCAGCTTGGGGGATTTTCTAGTTGTAAGTGATCAATGCTGAATGTATCTGACTGCTCTGATTTAAATTATGAGGTAATCTGTTTTGTATTTCCTTTATTTTTTGCATCTCTGCAAATAGCATTGCTGCCTCAGAGCTTATGGGACCCAACTGGATTTTGAGTTTGGTTTACTACCCGTGTGGTGATTTGTTTGTTCTTCTCATGTCTTGTGTGGATTACTGCACCGGGTTCTTTGGTTTCCTTCCACTTTCCAAAAACCTGCAGGTGTAGGCGGACTGGCCAAGCTAAACTGCCCAGAGGTGTGAATCATTGATCAAATGGGAAGAAACCACTTGCTTCAGATGAGCTAAATTTAGCGTGTGGTATACTTCATGGAACTGAAATGGATATGGAAAAAATTTATAGAGCAATGAAAATAATAAACTACAACACCTGAGATTCTTCAGCTTGACCCATTTAGCATCAAGCCTGTTAGACTAATGTATCTTGCCATTGCACTTCTGCAGCATGTTATAACCAAAATCACAGGACAGAGGAAAGGCCAAATTGCCAGTGAATGCGGACCACGGACAACAGGTCCCTTTGAAGCTCCCTGCTTGAGCCATTTTCTATCATGTAATTAGAAAGGCTCATTTTCTCTGAAGTTCAAATTTTTACATGATGCAGTTGTTTCCTAAACAGTCAGAAGAGGTCCCGTCCCACACAAATAAGCAAGCTGTCTAAACCAATCAGTGACACTTCTGCTCCTTTTGGTGAAGGAGTCCGATATGTTTCTAAGAGAGCCAAAACTGAAACCTGTGCTGCAGGCACAAAGCATGGCATGCCGCACTACAAAACAAAAGCATGAAAGGATTAATGGACAAAAATGGGAAGAAAAGATGTGATTTCCCTCTACATGCTCTAATTGTTGATGGAAGGGTGAGTTGGCTCACTGTGCACCAACCATCTGGAAATTATTTGGTAATTTTCTTTTAACTCCAATAAAACATCTAAAAGTAGTTCTTTTTAAAACTAAAGTGAGAAAAGAGCCTTATTAGTTAAGGCAGGGCAGACCAAAATTCCTCCACCCATTCTCTCTCTCTCACTTACTGAGACAATATCTAAACTGGCACACAGAAGTAGATGGGGAAAAGTGTAAAAACCTCAAGTGCATTAAGACATCGCTTTAACATTTAACAAACACAGAGGTTACTCCATTATCTAGCAAGACAAATAAATTAAGCAGACATCTAAGGCCAGCTGTATTAATTCTATCTGCATATGTTGTAGATTTGTTTCCCCTACATCAAGTTCTTTACTTTACTTGCACGGCATCAATAGATGGGAACAGGAGGTAAACAGTTGTAAACAGCGCCCCCTTCTGACACATAATCCTTACATCTTCTGTTACACTAATTCAGAGTGCTAATGCTAAACATCCAATTCTATATACTGATAAACTATAAAACTGAGCTATTAAATAAAACGAACTTACTGATTTTATGTATATAGACCTTGCTTAATGTTCATGATCTATGTCAATATCCTCAGTCCAGAAAATAATCCCAAGTCAAGTATCACCAGAGTACAAGTATGGTTAAGTCACAAGATAAGCAGATGGGTCATAATTCAGGGTGTCTGACATCATTTGCTGAAAATGGTTTATTCTCCGTTTCTCATGATAATTGGGTCTGAGGCATGAAATGATTGTCCAAATGTTTACTTTTTGTACACCCATCACATAACAGATCACTAAAGCAGTCAAGTCATCCCAAAATATTGTTACAGTTTAACTCATCTCTTTAAAAAAAATGTAGAAAGACTACAGTACCAAGTTGATTTACTGGTTTAATGACACCTAATGAAATCAAACTTGCATCATACATCAAACTTCATCAACAATCATCCTACTGAATCAAGCGTCTGAGAAATTCTAACAGGCAACCTTGGTTTTGGCAAAAAAAAATATATATATTTCACACACCTCTTATTATTCTACTAAGTACAGACTTAGACATTTGTTACACAATGTGTTGTGTTTGTGCATTTTAGAGAAAACGGTTTAATTTTTAGTGGTGATGGTTTTACTTCTTGGCAGCTTTAAAGCGCTCATTAATATTCTCCCAGTTTATAATGTTCCATATGGCTTTAACATAATCAGGTCTGACGTTTTTGTACTGAAGATAGTATGCATGTTCCCACACATCAATGCCAAGCAGTGGGATGAGACCTTAAAAAAAAGAGAGAGAGGGAGAGACAGAAGGCAAAAGTTAGAGCGAGAGGACTTAAGCTAAGGGATAAACAATTTCTCACTGTGTTGTACGGCCCTGCTTAATGTGAGAGAGAGAGAGAGAGAGAGAGAGAGAGAGAGAGAGAGAGAGAGAGAGACTGCAAAAAATAGGAAAATGCTTCCTACATCTGAGATTTTTTTTTTCACATGTTTGTCACACTTAAACAAATTTTAATAGCAAATACAAAATGCAGTTTTTAAATGATGATTTCATTTATTAAGGAAAAAAAAGCTTCACAAACCTGTCTCGCCCTATGTGAAGAAGTAATTGCTCCCCAAAACCCAGCCACTGATCAAGCATTTGCTATAACTGGCAATGATTCTTTCAAATCGCTGTGGAGGAATTTTGGCCCGCTCTTCTTTGTAGAATTGTTTTAATTTAGCCGCGCTGGAGCGTTTTCGAGCATGAACACCTGTTTAATAATCTCAATCCTTCAGGATTTTCTGGCGGAGCGCAGAATTCATGGTTCCGTCAGTTATGGCAAGTCATCCAGGTCCTAAAGGTGCAAAGCAACCCCAGACCATTACAGTACCACCACCACTTCTGACTGTTCGAATCGTGTTCTTTTTATAAGACGCTATGCTAGTATTACTCCAGATGTAACAGGACGCACACCTTGCAAAAAGTACAACTTTTGTCTCACCAGGCCACAGACTATTTAATAAAAATATATAATTTAAAAATATTAATAAAATATTTAAATTAGGTTAAAAAAAATTTAAGATAATCAAGGTGTTTTTTGGCAAATATGAGATGAGCCTTTGTGTTCTTTTTGGCCAGGAGTGGCTTTCACCTTGGAACTCTTCAATGAATGTCAGAGTCCCTTTCTTATTGTTGAATCAAGAACACTGCCCTTAATTGAGGCAAGTGAGGCCTGAGGTTCTTTACATGTTGTTTTGTGTTATTTTATGAGCTCTCTCTCGGAGTAAGTTTGGTAGACAGACCACTCATGGGAAGGATCGCCACTGTTCCAAGTTTTCTCCAATTGGTCAGATAATGGCACTGACCGTGGTTCGCAGGAGTCCCAAAGCCTTAGAAATGGCTTTGTAACACTTTCCAGACTGATGTGTCGTTTACTTGCCGTAGTTTCTCATCTGTTCTTGAATTTCTTTGAAGTGGATTTTCTTCACTACTTGACATTTAACATGTGTATGGCTGATCAGCCATAGATGCATTAAATACATGATTACATGATCAGAAGTAATCAGCCCTGGGTGTGGCAAGTGAAATTTAACTCAGCTTTCGAAACTAATGTGGTTAATAATCACAGTTCATTTATGATTTAGCCAGTGGGAAATTAAGTTTTTAGGTTTGAGCACCTTTTTTCCCTTAATAAATTAAATCATTATTTAAAGACACATTTACATTAGTTATCTTTGTATAATATTAAAATGTGTTTGATGGTCTCAGTCATTTAAGTGTGACAAACATGCAAAAAATAAATAAATCAGGAATGGCAAATTATTTCAAACAATAACAGCAATTGCACCAAATTAAATTCATACCGAAATATAACAAACATGTGCAGGTTGTGCTGCAATTTAAAGAAGAGGCGTAGACTAAAATGTTTTTCTATACTTTTGAATTCCATCTCTATTTTTTTTGTTAAATTATTATTATTCTTACCAGTGGTTCCTTGCAGAGGATCTTGGTTTGCACATGCAGCAATTCGTAGCCTCCCGTTCTCCTTATCGAAGCCCAGCCATCCCCACCCCGATCCTTGAACCGCTACAGTGGCAGCAGACATCTTCTCCTTCATCTTCTCGAATGAGCCAAAGTCACGCTGAATGGCTTTCATCAACTCACCTAGGGGAATTATCCAACAATATGCATTTGTTTATGTTTTCTTTGGCTTGTGCATCTTCATAGGGGTTTATGTAACTTAAAACAGCTACAATTAGAGCTATGCTACAGATTGAGAACAAGCCTGCTGTGGAGTACATGTTGTGAATATTTAAAGTAAAATAAAGTATATAGCATCACTGACCCTCTGGTTCTCCTCCACCATTTGGAGATAGGTTTGTCCAGAAGATTGTATGGTTAATGTGACCACCGCCGTTAAACTTCAGAGCTGCCTGAAGTGCCACTTGTGTTGTTACATCACCTGTTGAAGAAGATTATTAACAGGGGACTGAAACGACAAGAGGCAAACCAACTTGCAACTTCTATTGCAAAACAGGTTGATCAAATATTAATTCCTCATTCATTTGCAGGTTCGCCAAATTGAGGGAAGGAAATAAAATACAGAATATTAAATATCAATTATTTTTTAAAGAAATTCATGTCAGATAAACTCTGGTAAATTTACCTTTGGCAAGGGCCTCTTGATATTTCTCTACAGTAACATTAAGGTTGTTGACGTATGTTGCGTGGTGCTTGCTATGGTGAAGCTGCATGATCTCAGCTGAGATGTGAGGCTCCAGTGCGCCGTAGTCATAAGGCAGATCTGGAAGTGTGTGCTTCTGTCTGGAGGCCACAATGCCCAGCAAGGGCTTTAACCCCGCTGCACACCTAATATGAATTATGGTTTAAAATGTTAGAAAAGAAGCAAAGTGATGCAGATTAGAGATCACTCACTCATCATCTATACTGATTTATCCTGTATACACGGTTGCAGGGGGCCTGGAGGCTTAGGGCACGCGGTGGGGTACACCCTGGATGGGGTCCCAATCCATAGCAGGGCACACAAACGTATACACACAGCAGGCAATTTGGGAATGCCAATTACCCTAATCTGCAGGTCTTTAGACTGCGGGAAAAAAACAGAGTACCCAGAGGAAAACTCCAGGGAAACTCTTTCCCTGATTTCAAACACAAGTATTACATATGTAGAGAACATCTAACTCAATCCATGCCATTTTTTCACTTTCCAAAGTGTGTATTATTCTTGCCTTCCAAATTTTAAATATCAGGACTCGCTAAACCGCACAATATAGGAGGAGATAGATAATGTCTGGTGAACAGGATGGCCATGGTGTTACAGTATCCCTCTCAATCCATCAGTTTGGAAAGTCTGCAATCAAGTACTAATAAATAAATGAACAACACAAACATTCATGTTTCTATCTTGCATAATTTTCAAGATATAAACTTTATGTTCACTGAGAATGTGAATAAGGTTCTACAGAAGTATTGAAGCTTTGAAAGTTCTGAGATACACTATATGAACAAAAGTAACCTGTTAATTATTGAATTTAGGTGTTTCAGTCAGGTCACTTATCCCCAGTGAAGGGCAATCCTAATGCTTCAGCATACAAATAGATCCACCAAGAAAATTCTCTGCTTTGTGGCAACAGTTTGGTGAAGGCCCTTTTCTATTCCAACATCACGGTTCCTCAGTGCACAAAGCAATAACTATAAAGACATAATTCGGTGCGGAAGAACTTGACTGGCCCGAACACAGAGCCCTGACCTCAACCCCATCGAGCACCTTTGGGATGAACTGGAACAGAGATTGCAAGCCGGGCCTTCACATCCAACATCAGTGCCTGGCCTCATAAATAAATGCTCTAAAGGATGAATAGGCAAGAATTCCCAAAATCTTGTGGACAGCCTTATGAGAAGAATGTAAGCTGATAAAAAGGAGGACCAACTCCATATCTATGTCTTTGTATTTGGATACAATGTCACTGCAGCTTTGGCCAAATACTTTTGTCCAAATAGTGCATTTTTCTGATTATAAGACAACCTGCATGATGTTTACAAACACAATACAGCTTGTGCACACAAAGACACAGCTTGTCTTGTAGCTGCCATCATGAGTTTGCATAACCTGCCAAAACAAAGCACGTGAGTATCAGCTATTGGAGCAGAATCAGCCAATAGGATGGGCTGACATTAAGATCATATCAAGGTGGAACCCTATAAAAACCATGCACCATGTCCTCAGATATCTGACACTCATGCCAAGCAGGATTATCATTATAAAGCTTACACTAAAACATTATTCAAATTCTGTACACAATTTATTAAATGTATAGTTTATATTGTAATTAACTAATAAACATACGTAATAATGGTTTGATGCAATACAAAGGTCATTTAACTGTGCAAAACGAATCACGTGGTACAAGCCTGTCACAGCCACCTACGGCTAATCTAGACCTACATGAACAACTGAACAAATCGAAATACAAACGTCAGAGACTAATTATACAGTATGAAATGAACCACGGCTATAGGTCAAACTACTGCATGGCTAGCTAACAAGTTACAAACGCCTGCTAGCTACGCTAAGTTAACTTAGCACTAAGCTTAATTTAGCACAACACCGAGTTATTAAATGGCTTCTGCAACTCTGAGTGTCTGCTATGAACGTTACCTTTGAACATGTCCAATTCTGCACAACATGCTCTAACTTCTTGTAGTTCACGTTATTGGTGTTAGCTATGACTCTGAAGCTCCGAAGCTTGTATCGGGCAGAAGGGGCGGGGCCAACTAGAGCGTCGTTATAGAGGCCTGTGTCGGTTCCCTGTGCGTGACGTAACCAATGACATCACCAGTGACGTGCCAATCAGCATACCACACAGCTATTTTTTTTTTATGGAGTTACCAAGAAAGAGAAGGATTATTTAGCAACATTTTGAAGTCATTTTCTCCCCATCAGGCAAGTACTGTAACAAAGTTCAAGAACGTAGTCAGAAGCATTTTCAGATTCAGAGGTGGCAGTTATGTGAACAAACATTATAGAGCTAGGTAAAAGTGAAAGTAAGAGGATTTCTACATGCACAATGTGACAAGGACTTAACTGCATAAGGGACTTAATTCCAGTTTAAGAGCATTGCTCCAGTTTGGAGCAACGGAAAAAATGTCATGTGGACTGATGAGTTCAGATTGACCCTCAAATTAGAGCGATGATGGGTACATCAGGGTAAGAAGGGAAGCACATGAAGCGAATTTTGAAAGTGTGGTTCGGGAAGCATGAGGAATCAATTTCACATATGAATTCTTAATCGCCAATGAAATCTTGATGTGTGTGTGACGTTTTTTAAAATTCAGATTTGTGACTGCGCACCAGTTTACAAAGCAAGGTCCATAAAGACAAGGATATCTTGACTAGCCTACACAGAATCCAATAGGATACCTTTGATGAATTAGAGCAGAGACTATGAGCCAGGGCTTCTCATCCAACATCAGTGTCTAACCTCACAAATGCGCCTCTGGAAGAATGGTCAAAAATTCCCATAAACACACTGCTAAACCTTGTGGAAATCCTTCCCAGAAGAGTTGAAGCTGCAAAGGGTGGGCCAACATCATATTAAACCCTATGGATTGAAAATTGGATCTTACTCAAGTTCATATGCAAGTGAACGCAGGCAAGCAAATACTTTTGGCAATACAGTGTATATATTATACTACCAGTCAAATGTTTTGACATATCTTTGAAAGCAGCCAAACAAGCAATGATCTCTTTTGAACAGTTGATATTGAGATTTGTCAAAATTGGTGATTTTTAAGGATGATGTCTCAAAATTAACTTCTCTGCAAAAGAGAGAAGTTCCTAGAATGGTCTTCTTGAGAGCCAGTTTTGACAGCCATCATGGTGCTTGATAAATTTGGCAAATGCATTGGCAATACTGTTCTTACAAAAATTATTCCTGAACAGCTAACTTTTGTGTCTTCAATAACAACTGAGTGCTGTTGTTACTTGATTAGCTAGTGTCATTTGTGTTATTGAAGAGTTTTAAAATATCCAGTATTGTTCTAGTATGTAGAAAATCCAAATGTATCTAACCTTTTGACTGGTAGTGTATATGCAAAAAAAAAACTGACAGCTGTCAATGATATCTGAAATATCACTTGCAGCTACATGTCAGTCCATATTAATTGTGCTGCTTGTGATGCTAGAGTCTATTTGCTATACAAAAAGTGCCCACTTAATGCCAGTACAATGAGCTATTAAATGTAATTTCATGAAATAAATTTAGGCTTCATAAAGTCACCATTAGTTCACACTGCTCAGTTACATTAGCTTCTACACACTGACTTCAGCACCTAAACTGCCCTTGGAGTTTCAAATTGAACCTGGGAGGACTGTACTATTTTGTGTATTTAGATAGGACTGAAATGCATAAAGTGGTTCACTGCCCACTATGCATCTCACAGAGACAAGAATCTGATGAACTGTAAAGTTGTACTTGAGTAAGCCTTTCAGATTTTGCATTAAATTTATTTCTAAGCACTCTACACTTGGTGATAATAATGAAACACTAATTTGTACACCCATTCTAGTCCCAAAATCCACAATATATTTATGAGTCGGTTCTGATTATCGATTCAATTAAATCGATTACAAGAATGTATTCTACACATTTTTATTTTTTCATTTAAGACAGGACATAGGACAAGACCTGCTTTAAAACAAGCTTATTATTTTGGCAGCACTGTAACCCCACACCTCCTGGGTCGAGGGTTTGATTCCCACCTCGGGTTCCTGTGTGCGTGGAGGTTGCATGATCGTTGGGTTTCCTTTTGGGTAGTCCGGTTTCCCCCCACAGCCCAAGGACATGCATATTTTTCTAACTGGCATTCCCAAATTGCCCATAGTGTGTTGATCAGAGGTGCTACCACGGTTGTAAAATGGGAAATACATACAATGTTAATCACAACTGGCCTCTGCAGTCCCTGGTTAGATGACAGAGGTTCCTAGATGGATGGATGGAACTATTAGGTATGTGTTATTATGTGTTTAATATAGAACGATTATTCTAAGTTATAACAATTGCCAATTTATTAGCTGTATCCCTTTTCACGGCGCTCGTGCTCAATCCTTGCGAAGCCGCGGAATCGACTCCGATTCTTTGGAGTCGACTCTCTATTGGCAATCCATGGAATCTGCGAGTCGACTCCTTTTTTAAACACATACCAACCCTGTTATTAGCCGGCCTTGGAACTGATGCTTGTTATTGTTTTTTTTTATTAATTCATGTCGTTTCGCGCTGCTTTTTCTTTCAAACAATATCTCAAAAGTATATTGCGAGATCCTGAGTCTCATTTTAGAAGACGAAGTGTGTGTCCTGAGCTTGGAGGAGACTGGCAGTACAATGTGCGATGGTGTGTACCAAACATTTATTTAACATGGTACTCAGGGTTTTTAGTTAGGTTATTAACTGAATGGGCTGTTTATACCTCGTTTTTAGCCACTTTGGCTAATTGCTTGTAAACAGGCAAATATTTTAATTGTGTAGAAATGTTATCCAATAACTTGCATGCTTTCATAAATATTTCGATTTTTGCCATTATTTATTTTTATTATTAGTAATGGCTGAAGACAACACTCATGCGCACTGGCTTCCAGTAGCGTTATATTTCTCCTTCTTTTTTATTTTTTTACCTTGTCGGTTTTCAGACTAAACCCGCCTCCTGCACTATTATTGGCTAATAGATGGCGTTCGCGCGCAGGCCCTCGGCCAAGACCCAATCAGACCGCAGGATACGGCGAGAAACGCGTGCGGACAAAGCATGGCAACCAGTAGGCTCGTGTGACACTTGGTGGCGGAACATCATCTTCCCAGTGATGGCGGTTGCATCGAGTTCGTTCTGAACAGAAAATTTGCTTGATATATACACATATAAAATATTTTTTAATAACGCTAATAAAATTGACTGGGAACGGAGTCATACATTTTTTTAGAGGAAACCTGGTCGTCTTGGTCTAATTCAGGGGCGTGTAAGTATCCCACGGTGTGTTGGCGTTGTTTTCGAGGAGAGCGCCGCTGCTCACAGGGAGAGTCTCTTCCCTTTCCGCCATTTTGTGACAGCAAGAAACGGATAAAAAAAAGGCGAAGTCTACAGGTAGCTTGCGGTCAGGCTAAAATACAGCAAGCTGCGCAATATATTTTGTATTTAATGTGTATGGAGTAGCAGGGGTGTGTGTGTTTGTAAACGTTAATAAATCTGCGCGTTTGTTCGCTGGCTCCTCATCCGCCTGTCTGCAGCAGAGTTAGCGCCATGCCACGGCTAATGCTAATGCTAACGCCTGGTTCATACCGTTGATAGTCTTAGCTCAGTGCGCGTTTCTTTCAGTCCTAATGGCGAGATCAGGCATACACACATGGTAAACGTTAGTTTTGTAGTTCAGTGCAAAACTCATTACTTGCATACAGATAATTAAGAGGATTTTTTTCATACACGGAGAAAGCAGCGAGGTAGTGAAGGAGTAAATCCATGCTCAGCTCTGGCTACATTAACTTACACAATCTGCTCCATTTCACCCATTCTGACAAAGTAGAAATCGTGATTACGGATGGCTTTTTGTTGTTTTTAACGATGTATCTCATACGAGTGGGTATTATTATGATTGATTATTCTTATTTTTTTTGTTTTCCAGAGATCAAGATGACTAATGAAGAACCTCTCCCGAAGAAGGTGAGAAAACTGAAGCAGTAGAGTTAAAGAAAAAATCCACCCTGAAATCAGTGATGCATTGAGATATTTGTGACCTATGTAGAAATCCTGATGTTAGTTTTTGTAGCTGGTGATGTGTTCAGAGGAAGTTATCCCTGAGAGATGTGTGCTGCAGTGATCTCACATGGGGACATTGCCTGGCTGCTCACATACAATGTCATTTGATTAGAAGGGGAAAATTGCAGTCAAAGTACCTGGTTTCATTTTTAGCTTCTTAAAACCATTAAAATAGTAAGAGCTTTAATTTTATCTCCCTCAAAAATTTCCATTGATGTTCCAAGTTAGTGCCGGTCTGCTGAGCTGATGGGATGTTCAAAATGCTGATATTTCCTATGAGAGTTGTGGGACATTTTACATTTTGAGGTACTTTCCATAATGTGCAATTCAAGCAACAGTTTGTTACAGTGAAACTGTTTCTACACTAACAACAAGCTGTTAGTCTTTGCATTTCATGCTCCATCCAGCTGTGGCTCATTTTCATTAGTCAAATAATTAATTCATTCATTTGTTCATCATCTGTACTGCTTATCATGCATTCAGATTCACAGGGGGCCTGTGGTGCACCCTAGCTAGTGTGCTAATCTATAGCAGTGCAGACACACACACTATGGGCAATTTGGGAACACAGATTAGCTTAAACTGTATATCTTTTGGACTGTGTGAGGAAACCGGAGTACCCGGAGGAAACCCACCAAGCACAGGTGGAATACGCACACAAACCTGAGGAATTAACCCCCTTGACCCTGGAGATGTGAGGCCACAGTGCTAACCACTGTGCCACTGTCACTATTAATTAAATAACTGTAAACTCAATATTCCAACTTCAATTGTTCTAGACCAGTTTCTTGTTTGTAGACTTGTTGTGTAGCACCATTACTACAGAGTTCTAACTTGTGCAGTTCATCCTAATTATATTCATCATAGAATTATAGCCACCAGAGATCTTCAACTCCAGTCCTAGAGGACCAGTGTCCAACACAATTTGGTGAATCTTCTGCTCAAACACAGCTGATTATATGAATTAATCTGTTAAATACTAGGTTCACAGGGTGTGTGTAAGTGTTGCTGAATTACAGATGCTCTGTTTGATGGCAGAGGTCTTTGCCTTGGCTAGTTGGTGATCCACGAGATGAAGAGTACAGTGTTAGTGTTAAATCAGCAAAGTTGAAGGTTTGGAAAGTTGTATGTTTGTCAGAATGAAGAATTAAAGCACTCTTTTTAAAGATAAAGTAAAGGTCAAATCCCACAGCCATTATCAGAAGGTAGTTGATTTGTGTATTGTGTGCTCATGAAAGAATTTTTTAAATAAAACTCTGCTGCATTAGAAAATAAATCTTGGACACCACTGCAAGTTATGGTAATTCTCAACAGTTAATATACAGATTTTTAGGGTGCTTTTTTTTTTTCTTTAAGAATATTATTTTTATTCTGTTACACTACAGTATTTTAATAGTTTTATTTAAAAGTACTTTGTTTTAGTCAGTCTATTAATACTTAGCTTATTTTACATCCTAGTTTTTGCAATAGCCTGTGTTGTACTTGATGTATGCAAATACTTTAAAATGCCAATGTGACCTTAACCTCGGCTTTCAGAGGATTATTATTATTAATCAGTTGTCTGACATTAAACTGCAGTGATCAAACACCGCTACTGCTGTACTGTCTGCTAATAAATAACGCTTTTCTTTTAATTCAGGTTCGCCTTAGTGAATCTGACATGAAGACCCTGACCAGAGAGGAGCTGTGTGCAAGGTAAGGAAGACTAAAATATATTTGGTGGTGTTCCTTTTGTGAATTGTTTTTACCTAAATTAATATATTCTAAATATTTTCCTCCACATTCTCAGGTGGAAACAGCATGAAGCCTACGTCCAGGTGCTTGAAGCAAAATATGCTGACTTGAATTGTAAGTAAATCTCATTAGTTTGCCTTGCACACTTTCATGGGAGGCAAACTGGTCATGTGTTAGACATGTTTCAGGTTTGGTGTAGTGTTTCTGTCAAGCATTATACTAATGGCATTTTATGGTCTATAGCCAATGATGTGACTGGTCTTAAAGAGTCTGAGGAGAAGCTAAAGCAGCAACAGCAAGAGTCGGCACGCAGAGAGAACATCCTGGTGATGAGGCTGGCCACAAAAGAACAGGAAATGCAGGAGTGTACAGTAAGTATTTCACTTTCTCTAATTCTTTCAATTCCAGTTTAGTAACATTTACACCACCGCAAACGATATTGGCTGCAGGGTGATCTAAACATGTATGGGTGTAAGAGTTGAAAGTGCAAATTTATGAACCTGTTACTTAGCACATTTACAAAGCACAGTTTATAAAAACAAGGCAACACTTGAATTACAGCAGATGCTGTAGAGCGTAACCCATTTTTTTCCCTTTTGCACCCAAACATGCACAGTGGTGTCTCAAAATTCAAGGATTTTTTCCCCCTCCTTCTTTTTAAAACATAACTTGCTTTTAAATGTGGTTCCATTTTAAGAAAATGGGCTGCTGTCCTATTTGTCAGACCTTGCAGATGGAGAAAGCTTGTCCTTTGTTGTCCCTGGCCATTTTGGAGCTAATTTCAATGCCAAATGATAAGGAAATATTTCTGTATGGAGCGGTTGACCAGCACTGTATATAGCAAACAAATCCGGTTTTTGTGTACATTTGCATATTATACTGTAGTATGTATGTGTAATGTAATACAGTCATAATTCTGGGTAGCCTAAACTAGGAACATGAATCACCAGTCACCTCCCAAGACAATAGCACCTGACAGTAGATACCTGGGTGCCAATTAAATGAAAATAGCGATTTATAAATATCCTAATCCTATACTACATTTCCCCCTGATTTTGTTACAAAGAACCTTTAAAAAGATTAAGTAATTAAATGTAGCCCATTTCTTGTAACATTAGTTTTCTCAATTAAAAACCAAGCACATCATTTAAACAATACAAAATAATAATATTAATAAGGAAAAAATTAAATATTTTAACTTGGAAAATAATTCACTCCTACCACATGGGATGAAAATGTGTAAATAGTTTAGAGTGCATCACCTGTAGGACTATACCTAGGATTAAATCAGCCAGTTCTGGTCACTGGTCGATCAACTAGCTCATCTCTTTTTCAAAAATAGATTTTTGGAGACAGTGTGGCACTGCACAAAAGAATTGTAATTCATAACTGAATAGATTTTTTGTTGTTGTTCGTTCTCTAGTTTTATCTCTAGTTTTAACAGAACCACTGATTAGTGTAGCATAGAATTTTAATACAGTTTTAATGCCCAGTTTTCTTTCTGTAGTTGGTATTGATTTTTCTCGTTACACTTAATACAGTATTGTTGGAGGCAATTAAATGAATTAGATTTTTCAGCTCTTACACATTTGTTGCCTGTAATGATCTGTTTAATTGCTCAGGTTTGATCTTATTGCTGATATAGAACATTTGAGATTGATGTGATTTATTCTATTGGTTCAGTTTGTAACACAGTTTGTCACCTTGCAGACGCAGATCCAGTATTTGAAGCAAGTGCAGCAACCCAGTGTGGCTCAACTGAGATCCTCCATGGTGGACCCAGCCATCAACTTATTTTTCCTTAAAATGAAGGCCGAACTGGAACAGACTAAAGACAAACTGGAGCAAGCCCAAAATGAACTGAGTGCCTGGAAATTTACACCTGATAGGTAAACTAAAATAACTCCCCCTCCAAACAAAAGTCAAGACTTTCCTGACTCACCCCCTCACTTTCTCCACTGCAGGAGTGCAAATAATGGTGGGGAAGACTGAAATGCTATGCTCACAACGAGACTCAGACTTAAAGCCAAAACACAGAAAGACATTTTTTTCTCTTGTTCTGTGCTGCTATTATCATACTGTAATGTAAAAATGAAACAGAACAGAAACTGAAAAGCCAGTTTTGGTCAGGTGACACTGTTTCAGCTTTCTCTTCCCCACACCCCCCTCATGGTACAGAGGCCTGAAGGAATCGGGACTGTTCCTGAAGAGGTGGTCACAGCGGAAACAACCCCTCCTTCCAGCCCCCCAGCAGCCTATGTTAGACAGATTGCTCTAATAAATCGTTGGCGGCCATTGAGAGAGACTTGAGCAAGGCGTTTGCTCTGGAGCTGATTGAACTGTAGTTAAAAAAAAAAAAAAAAAAGAATCACTGATTGAACGTTTAAAATATGACCCCCAAAAGAATATGTTGCACATGCATATTTTCTATCTTTTACTCCCACCAGTGTAGAACTGTTAAGACTCTGGGTAAGAATTTAGAAACGCCCTGGGGAGGGGGAAAGTAGAGTGATGTAATACAATGAGAGGACTTATTGAACATAAGACTGGGGGAGGAGCCTTTCTAATGATGTAATGCTTTGGGGAAAGAGTAAGACCCTGTGGTCTACAGAGACTGTGTTTAACAGCCATCTCGCTGGTGCAAGAGACGGTACAGTGTTTAACTTTTCCTTTCCTCTTTTTCTTTGTGTTCATAGTTTTTATATTGTTTTGCTTTGTTTATGTTGTTTGTTCTTGGAAATGCTCTTTGCTCTTACAGCAGTGTTTTTTTTGGGGGGGGGTGGGGGGGGGTGGGTTCCAATTGGCTTTCCTTACTTGAGGTGAGGATGTGTTAAAATGTGAAGAATTGCTATTACACTGCTGCAGGTGCAAGCTTTTTTTATTTCAATGTGAATGCCCATGTGTCTTAGAGGTAATTACTAAAGCTGTTTTTATGTATGTCTATGCTGCTGTGTCGTTTGATCGCAATATTTAGGTCCAACATTTTATCAATTATAAGTGCATTTTTAGACTGTTTGGTAAGGACGATACTTTTATCAACAGGTGTTTTTATTGTGAAATATTTCCATTACAGAGGTCTTCAGTGTCATTGTTTTTAATGCTTCACCATTACGTTTAATGCTTTAGGTGATTGTTTACCTAAACCTAAGTTGTGGTTATAAACATATAAGAACAGATTTAAGATGGTTGCACAGCTAATCATTTCAGCCAAAACATTATCTTTTCATCTCCATAATCCAAACTCCTAATTTCTCTTTCTGACCAAAAGGTTTGGTCTAACACCGTTGTTTAAAATCATTACTGTTTAGCATATCGTATTTGACAATTTGTTACACAGAATATATCAAGCTTTCCTACATCAGTGTAACTTCCTATGAAATAATTAAGAATTATATAAAATAATTGTATTTAAACTCCTGTTCAAATAATTCTGGAGTTCAGTTTCTGAAGAGTACATCTACATCAGTATTTCTGCCTGTGCTTATTACAAAAGTTTGCAATACAGTAGCCACACAGTAACTTATGTCATTTATATATACTGTGGTAACACTGTTTATTGCCACAAAACAAAATTGAAAAGCTAATGGTAAGTTTGGGCCCTTACGGTTGTTCTCAGGACACTGTAGGTATTGCACTGTGTTACGGTGTACTTTAGTGTCATCAACAAATCAAGCTTTTAACAATTTGAAACAGTTATTTTATATATTTACCTAAATGGTCTTAAAGTGTGAAAATGCTAGGTACATGTTCTGCGTTCTGGTAAATCATCGTTGGAAAACCATGTGTATTTGGAGTCTGTGTTCATTACTAATTGGTGCCTGTCAAATGTTACTGTAAGAAATTTACTGAACCAGTTCTTCATCTATGGTTTGGGAGAGTTTTGCATTCAGTTCTGATTTATGACCAGTACACCCATCTGTTAGGGTTCTTCATAATTGTTTATCACCAACATACCATTTGAGTTTCTTGGCTCGTTTGATTAATGACCAAGGTGGCTTTATGGAAGTTATCCTGCAGTGTTGCCACTGCTCAGCAGATACTCCAGCTGTCCATGTTGTGCTCATGGCTCTGTTCACCATGTGATGTCAGCCTTGTCTCCCTTGCAGCCAGACTGGTAAGAAGCTGATGGCGAAGTGTCGAATGCTGATCCAAGAGAACCAGGAGTTGGGCAGGCAGCTGTCCCAGGGCCGCATCGCCCAGCTGGAGGCTGAACTCGCCCTGCAGAAAAAGTACAGCGAGGAGCTCAAGAGCAGCCAAGATGGTGAGAGAAACTACTTCAAGACTTTTTCTGTGTGTGTGTACATCTCTTAATATCAGTTGTTACTTGGTGCTCACTGTGATAAATGCATTTGAGTATTAGATTGTACATTGTAGTAACATAACAGTTTAAATCACATTTTTTTAAAAATCTATTATTAAATCTAAATGTGCAGCCCTAATAAATAAGCTATCACACACACACACTAAATATGAACACACTATTTGTGTGTTGTCCGTTTGTATGCGACAGATTCAGTTTTTTATTTTATTTATTTATTATTTTTTTTACAACGATATCACAGGAATTAAGTGGTTGTAGGCTTCATATGGAATATTATATGGAAGTGACCTGATCTGGAACAAGGTCACAGAGAGGTCAGATATCTGACTATAAAGATTTATTTTAGGTTTATTTATTTAACAAAATTAACACGCATCACTGGATATGTGAGACAGTGAATTTTATTTCATGATGTTTGCTTATTTTTAAGGGAGGTTTTTTGTGTATGTAAAATTGTAATAAATTTTTCTATATTTGAAAGTTGTCATCACAACCTATATACAATCTGAATAGAAATAGCTTGTTGTATTTCTGCGCGTTTGAGTTTTTCTATATTTTGTTATTTAGAGTTGAACGACTTTATCATTCAGTTGGATGAGGAGGTGGAAGGCATGCAGAGCACCATCTTGGTTCTTCAGCAGCAGTTAAGGGAGACCAGGCAGCAGCTGTCTCAGCAAGCCCAAGCTCTGGGTACCTCTAGTGGCGCAGGTCCAAGCAGGACTGCCCCATCTCCTCCCAGCGCCACTGAGTCTCTTGCTGAAACTGAAACAACCCCTTCAGGCAGCTCCACTGGGACAAAAGACTGCGGTCGTGTCTTCAACGGTCCTTCCAACGGTTCCAGCCAGAGAGCTTTGTCCAGCTCTGGCCCGTATCGGGAGGCAAGCAGCGCTGAGGAGGATTATCCAGGGTCACCCTGTGCTTCCAGCCCTGCCCCCGGGGGTGGAACCAAACTGTCTAACCACTCGGAGGGCGCGGCGAGTCAAGGCGCAGGGGATGGCTACGGGACTCTCAGTGCGGGTTATGAGAGTGTGGACTCTCCAACAGGCAGCGAGGCATCAATGACTCAGCACTCAAATGACACAGACTCCAACACTGATTCCCACGAGGCTGCAACTGTTGCCAAGAACACCAGGACAACAGGTGCACATCACACCACTCACAACGGGCTGGACTCTGCAGCTGCTGCTACAACTGCCTCCAGCCCCTCCACAGGGTCCGTTTTGTAATCTTTCAAGTTTTTTTTTTTTTTTTTATACTCACGGCAAACAAAAATAAACCACACAATTAAGGCCAGTTAGTTTTTGTTGGGAATTGAAAACCTGATAAATTTTTTTTTTAGCCATTTCCAGTCATAACTTGTTTATTTCGCAATATTACATAGCTGATTATGTTGAGCAGTATGAAAATTGAATAACAAATGAGCAGCATGAGAATAAATATCTGATGTTTTAAGGTTTTAAAATGTGCTCTAATTGCAGCTCGAGGCTATTTGAATATCACCCTGTCTGTGCACTTCATTTGCTCACTAAACTAAAATAAGTCATAAACTTCTTTTGTACCATAAAGTTTGATTAAGTCAGGTGGCAAGTTCTTTACTTGTGATGATTTCTTCAAAATGTCCTTAGTTACTTGATGTTGAACTTTTAAAAAAAAAACATGTTCCATTCATCCCCATGAAAAAAACGAGATTTTGTTTAATTTGTGGGTAGATTTTCTGAGATGTATCTTGTTGGATTCATATCCTGATTTCAATTCATTTTCTGTACTGACCAAATATCAATAAAGGCTTTTAATATGACCCTGGCATCAGCTTCTTTTTCTTTTTCTTTTTTTTCTTATCTAATCATTAGATCAACAGGATCATTTTTGCTTAATGTATAAAATTTCATGAAAAGCAGTTCAACTGTCTAGAAGAATCAATAAGGTCCAACCTTACTTGAAACTTAAAACTTGGACGTTCAGCATTAGATGAACGACGCATTTATATCACGTGTGCAGACATGATCTTTCTCAGTCATTTCTAGCAAGCATGATCCTGGTTTAATATGAGAGTGGCGGGCGTTTATCATCCAGGCCGTTAGATGGCGCTATGAACAGGTTGGTTGGAGGTTTCAGGAGGATTTACCGGATTTTCTCCCTCCTCTTTGACCTGTGTCATTAAATCAATGAAGCTACGCGTTAATCAAGAACCTCCCCGTGCTGGGTTAGTGAGCACTCTGCGGGCAGGGAGCTGATTCACACACGGATCTCCTGCAGTGTAAGGCAGCGCACACACCACGGAGAGAAATGGACACCGCAGTCATCGTCTCTGCCTCCAGGACGCCCATAGGTAACACGTCACTGCTCTGTCGTGTCGCTGCGGATGACCTGACAGATTATATAAGATCTTGTAATTTTATAACCGAATGTTGAATTTATTGATATTTATCTATCTGTATTGCTGTAGTGTCGCTGTAATGTCTGAGTTAATTAGCCCAATGTATGAAATCGTCGCCGTATAGACGGGTTGTCATAAGAGAGCTATGATTGGTTCATCGACCCTCGGGCACAGTTTTCTCCACTCCTGATTGGTTCAGTACTGTAGGGCCACCACGAGCGGCTTCTTGTGATTGGTCAGAGACTAGTCAGCAGAGGAAGGAGCTCGTGCAGTTGGCCGTGTAAGTGATATTATTAATAATTCATAATGATAAGATGATAGACCTGTTTGTTATTCACTGATATTACATTTAAAAATATATTAAATACATCCATTGTCAACCTAACCAACCTAGGTACATGTTATGTTGTTTTTGCAGTCAAGTTAATTGGAAGACGAAAAGTTCTCTTTTTGTTTTTGTTTTCATGGTTATTAGCATTCCTTTAATGGTGTAGTGAAACCATGTTAATCGTTCATTATGTCAGCAAATAGACCTTATATAAGGCTGTTTGTTTGCACAGGTAGTTCCGTCACAGGCGTTCCACACTGAATGTAACAGTAGGCCATCAGTTTTTTAAGGGAAAAGTTGTGTCTCACTCAGCAATGAATATGGCAGCACATTTGAGGTAGAAGAAGAGGCTAAAAAAGAAACATTGCAGCAGCACAAGTAGTGTTGTAATATGAGGTAATAATATGTTATTACCTCATATGTTGTAATGTGAGGTAATAATATATACTTTATTTGATTACCAGATCATCATTAGGTGAATGTACATGGACGGAGCCATGGGTAAAACCTGTGGTGGGTGTATATACGCAAACACTGAACGTTCGTTACATATAATATATCTCTTGATATCTCACATTTCTCATAATAAAAACCATCAGCACTGTACGTGTTTTCTAGCGAAATGCAGCCAACCGTCAGCAATGATACTTCCAGACATGGACGGACCCTATCCCACCCCTTTAGTGAACTAAAATATCAGCACTGAATGTTTGTTTATGTTATGTTCCTAAAATACAGCTAATATAAAAGTTTATCTACTATCTCTCATGCCATTTTTTCACATGGAAATGAATTAAAGAGTAATAAATATAGTAATCAGGCATACTGCTATGGACTAATGTACTGTGAAATATTACGAAAACAGGGTAATTATTGATCTATTATCACCATATATATAAAAATCACATAGGTTGGTCAGTTTCACTAATCTCTTTAATTTAATGCTCATCTCTAAAAAAAAAAAAAAAGATATGCCCATTTTTGCATTACTTTTGTTGCATCCCTCAGATTATAAAAATATGAAGGTGTCGTTCTTTGTGGTTCAATTTTAAGGCTGAGCAATCAAAATTTGTGTCTTAAGGGTCCTTCAACGGCGCACTTAGCAGTGTCGCACCTTCTGATTTGGCAGCGGTAGTCATTAAAGATGTCTTGAAGAGGGCTGATGTAAAGCCAGATGAGGTATCTGAGGTCATCATGGGACATGTCCTCACTGCAGGTAATTTGTTTACAATATAATTCAGTTAGCAAGCTATTCATCTTGGGGGGGAAATGCTGTAGTGTTTTATAGTGACGCTTATAAGCAACTGGTCAGTGATGCATAAAATTTGCACATTGTTGTTTAAATTTAACACTATATCTATTTATTGTATGATGCAATGATATAAAACAGTGTGTGATTCCTATAGCATTCACTTCGTATAGAGTATGTCTTAAAGATGATATTCTGTGATTTTAACCCTATTACAATTTAACATTTGTTATCAAGCCATAAAAACTGTCCCAATTGCAAACACTGTACTCTGTACTATTGTAAACCATCTTAGACTTGAAGATGATGTTTAATACAGTGTAGGCAACGTATCCTGTTCAATGTTAAATCCTTACGTTTGCTGTTCTCAGGCCACGGACAGAACCCGACACGCCAGGCCAGTGTTGGTGCAGGGATCCCGTACTCTGTGCCTGCGTGGAGCTGCCAGGTGGTGTGTGGATCTGGTCTAAAAGCTGTGTGTCTTGGAGCTCAGTCGATCATAATGGGAGAGTCCACAGTAGTGGTGGCAGGGGGCATGGAGAGCATGAGCCGGGTAGGTGATGTTTAGGGCTTAGACCAGGCATCCTCGAATGGCATGCCGACCCACTAGTTCTGTGCAACTACATAATTTTTAAAAAATATAAGTTTCTGGTAAAATTATTTCTGGAATTTATGAAACAACTGTCCTTAATTCTTCTGTAACATATTTAGTTAAAGGCAGCTAATCAGATTGATGTAACTGCAGATTCTGGTCAGATTTCTTTTTAAAAAAGTTAATAAGAAAACAGAAATATATATATGCCACAGATACATTTTGGGTTACATCATATTAAAGAAATGTGTTTCTGCTCCTTAGGCACCTCACACCGTGCAGATGAGGTCAGGAATAAAGATGGGAGATGCCTCACTGCAGGACTCTATACTGGCAGATGGACTCACAGATGCTTTCCACAGCTACCACATGGGTATCACTGGTAAGTTTGATAAGGCAGACACTGAACTCACATTTCCCAAGCTTTTTGGACTTTGAAATGACGGTGGATTGCCACCGGCAAATGCACTCTTAACAGCCTTATTTCAAATACATTTTTCTAGACCAGAAAGGCGTTTTAAGGCTTTTGGTATATACAGTAATAACCTGGACGCTTCTTGTTGTCTCTCTGCAGCAGAGAACGTGGCTAAGCAGTGGGGAGTGACCCGAAAAGCTCAGGATCAGTATGCTGTCACCTCACAGAGCAGAACTGAGGCAGCCCAGAAGGCTGGTTACTTTAACCAGGAGATTGTTCCAGTTAGTGTTCCTTCCAGAAAAGGTAACACGCTGAAACTGGTATCTTACTCACATATGTTTTATTTGATAGCTTTTATGCATTTTTCTGTGTAGAAACTAATTTTAACATTAGAGTATGTTTCTACGAGTAAGCACACAAAAGTCAATAAAAGAGAACCCAGAACTTCCAGGATTCTCAGATCTCATTTTAATCTCACATTAATATATTTTTTTAATTTCTGCTATTGATTCCATGTTTCTGCCTGTCCTTTCGTCACAGTTAATTTAGAAAGAGTTTACTTTGATAATGTGAGGTCAAATCCTAGCACTGCGGTCAGCTTGGCTAATATTCAACAAGTATCTAATTTAAAAAAACGTTTTGGCCAAAAATGATAGTGACAACATTAACTATATAACAATCAGTATCTATATATTAATACACATATATACACACATATATATGATATATATTTCTTTGTATTCTTGCATACCTGACTGATAAAACTCAATTCAGATTCTGACTTTAAGATTTGTCTGGTATTTATTTATTTTATATTTTTATTAGGGCCAGTAGAAGTAAAAGTCGATGAATTTCCCCGCCACGGGAGCAACATGGATGCCATGTCCAAGCTGAAGCCCTGTTTCTTAAAGGACGGCTCTGGCACAGTCACGGCTGGGAATGCATCAGGTAAATATACAAGCCTGAACCTCAATCATGGTTAGCTAAATAACCCAGAGTTTGTTCACTTCTGCAAGTTACTCAGCAAAACATTTTTGCACGTGTGTGTGTAAAATGTCTGTCCCTCGTTATCTGAGCAATGTATACGGTAGATTATCTGGTTATCTGGTGTCTGCCTTCTCTTTCACAGGAATAAATGATGGCGCTGCAGCTACCGTGCTCATGAGCCAATCGGAGGCTCAGAGGCGTGGTCTGCAGCCAATGGCACGAATCGTCTCATGGGCTCAGACTGGCATTGATCCATCCATCATGGGCACAGGGCCGATTTCAGCCATCAGAAAAGCAGTGAGTGTCCCAAAGATGGCTAGGGATGAATGTTGACCTTTATTCTATGGACATATTTAAAGCATCCCACACATGGTTATTTACTGTATGTTGGTGCATTTACTGTATGTAAATACAATTGTTTTCATTTATTGACGTCTGTAAATCTAATAGTATCTCCTGTCTCACTAGACGGAGAAGGCCGGCTGGCAGCTGCCTGAGGTGGATCTGTATGAAATCAATGAGGCCTTTGCTGCTCAGTGCGTTGCAGTGGTCCAGGAACTTGGACTGAACCCTGACAAGGTTGTTCATTTTCATTTCATTAACTCTGAATCACGTGACTAGTGTTATGTTTTTTCTCTGTCGCTTTGGTTCATTTCTCAAATGAATGAAGTACTTTGTCATTGTTTACACACAAGGTAGTCATAATGTGAGTATAACTACTGTACATAGTCACAATATGTAGTATAACCGTGAACTCTGTAAGTAGTTTCTGATCATAACTGTGACTGAGAATTGATGATGATTGGCAATGCACAAAACTGCATTTTGCTTGTATGGCATTTATCAATTTTTGCAGTACAACATTACATATTACTGTCAGCCAAAACATGGTATTGGTGGTTCCTAGGTGAAAAGTAAATTTTCAGATTTAATTGTGTTAATCATATAACACAAATTTTCATGATACTCTCCTGATCCATGCTTGTTTTTTCTTTTTTTGTAAATAGCATTCACATTTATATTTTTATCAGATAAAAGAAACATATTTGCTAAATACAATTTCTTGCACTTTGTAGTGTCTGTAATTGGCATTCAAATGAAACTTGGCCAATTTAAATTTGACGCTACAGATTTTTTGCTTTTTAACCATTTTCCAAAAACCGGAATGCTTTAATTTAAGCAACAATTTTTACATGTCATTTGCTTCTAGATGCTTACACCAATTAGAGGAATATGAATAATTTGCTATTTAAATGATTATTGTTTAAAGCGATACAGTATAATGCTGAAAAATGACATGACATATAAAAGGGGACACATGTAAAATCATCTCTCAAACGGCTGAAGTTCACTCACTGTTACTCATCATCTATACCACTTAATCCTGTATTCAGGGTCACAGGGAGGCTATTGGCAAAAGGCAGGGTAGACCCTGGATAAGGTGCCAATCCATCGAAGGGCACACATACACACTCATTCACACACTACGGCCAATTTGGGAATACCGATTAACCTAACCTATATGTCTTTGGACTGTGGGAGGAAACCCACCAAGCATGGTGGAGAACATGCAAACTCCATGCACACAGAGAGAGGAATCGAACCTGGTCAGGAATCGAACCCGGACCCTGGAGGTGCAAGGTGCTAACCACTCCAACACCGTGCCGCCACGGCTGAAGGTAGCAAATTGAAAATTTTAAGGGTTCAAGTTTGGTCACTTCAGTATTGCATAAACTTCCAGAAGTAGCTTCTTTTAACACACACGTTTTCTGTATCATATGTATAACATAGAAAAATGAAATAAAAACTGCACCAATACTGTGTTTTGGCCACGTATGTGGAAGTCTGATTGCACAAGACTGGACAAGATTCACTTTTACATCTTTTACTGATTTCTGACGGAATGTCTTCTTCTTTTCTGTATCACAATGACAAGACAAGCACTCTACAGCACAAAGAAGAAAAAAACTAAATTAAACATGTATCCATGGGGAGCACTGCATAGGCAGAACTGTAGGGCAAATGAAAGTGATTGTTATTCTGCATTTCCTGACTTTCCTGTCTGTCAGGCCACAGATTCTCTTCCACATCAAAAGGGAGTATGGAAAGGATAATTTGCAGTCTCTCATCCATTCTCTGCAGCCGTCTGCTGTCACGTCCTCATTCATGACAGAGAATTGTTGATTGATCATTGGTTGATTCAACGCTTTAAATATTCCTTTTCATTGGTGAAGTCAAGATTGGCTGCTATCAGATCAATCAGTTCAGAGCAGGTCTAAAGAGAGATGTCTAAAAATCTGCTTGACCGATCATGACAACAGGTTCAACCATTTTGCATGTAATGACACGTTATGATCAACATGACATAAGGAACTGATAATGTTGGAAACAGTTGTGCATAATCATTGTGTGTGAAGTTTTCACTTTTGATCTGAGGAATGTACCAAAGCGACTGAGAAATCTTGTCGTTAGAGCTAACAATGCTGTACTGATAATACATGATCATGAAACAGTTGTACAGAAATCCAGATCTAAATGTAGATCCATAATGAGTGTCCCAGATCCGGACAGATGGACAGAAAAAACCTGCCTTATACAACATACATGAATAAATAAATAAATAAAGACTTGAGATGAATCGGACTCATAAATACAAGCCATCAACAGAAAGAATGTTCGATGTGAGCATTTTTAAAATAGGGTGATGTTCCTGGGGTAATCATTATTCAGTGTTTAAAGGCATAAACTGTATTTCAGGTGTCCATGCGAGAACCCTAGTGGATTGTCATTGATGCATAGAAACTAACAGGAAGCGCGTCGCTTAGCACAAGTCATGACGTCCATCCGGAGGTGATTTTAATCTTCTTAGGCAGTGTATTATGGAATCTTATCACTGATAATTAGTCTCAGACTGGGCATGTAATATACCTGCATTCATTTACTAGTAGAGTTTATAGCATGATTTTAATTTAGAAAGAAAGTAAGAATCCAAGAAGAACATGAGTTGTGTTATAGGACCAGAGTTTTCATTAATCAAACTTGATGCTAAATTGTTAAAATGTAATTAACTTTTAACACATACTTTAACTTCTGTTGAGTTGGTAGTCATGTCATTTTTATTAAATTATATTAGGGGAAACTGGATAAAAAACATATGATGTATTTATCATAAACATACCCCGCTTGGCCCAACAAAGTCACTTTCAGAAGGGTCAACCTATTGGGCTGCATCAAGCAAAGAAAACAACTAAGGAGATTTTACATTACTGGAGCACTTTAATATATTATTAAAACTTGGAAGGATGGTGCTGAACCGTTAACGTTGAGGAAGAAATGAAGTTGGAAGAAAATTACGAATGATGAATGGAGATCACTTATACACTTGAAGCTGCATGGGGGAAAAAAATCTAATTTAATAGTGAAAGTAAGAGCATTTCTGTACACACAAATACTACAGTATAGTAGAACTCTCAGGATCTGGACCAAACAGATGTGTTGCCATAAGAAAACCACTTCATATTGAGACTCGTCAGAGAAAAGGCTTGAATTTGCTAGGGAGCAAAAAGATTGGACTTTGAAGCAATGGAACAAGGTCATTGTGAGGTCTGATGTGTTCAGATCGACCCTATCTCAGAGCGACGGATGCATCAGGGTTCCAGGAAAGAAATGAAGCCATACACCCAAGTGATGCATCTTGTGATGCATCGCAAGATGTACAAGTGGTCTGGAGGCAGTGTTACCATCTGGAGTTGCTATAGTTGGTCACGCAATGTTATATGGCAATAAAATTAAGTCAGGTGACGATCTGAACTGAATGACCATGGTATCACATCTGTGGCCCTTTTTTTTTCCCCTGATGGAACCAAATTGTAAAAGACTGGCCCTGTGAGCACGAGGAATCATTTTCACACATCAACTGCCCATCACATTGTGTGCTGTAATCTAGGTTAAAGGTGACAATGAACTCTTAGAGTTATTTATATATTTTTCATCCCATCCCCACACACACTCAGTTCATGAAGATTTACTGTCACCACTTAAAGGGAATTCTTTCCAAGCATCACCTTAAACTGTAGACTCTATATTGCTGATTTTCGGCATTTATCGGATTTGTCCCATAAAGTATTAATCCACATTTTATTAATATCTCAAGGTAATACTGAGAAGTCTGGCCGTATTTTATTTACCACCATTGAACTGGGCAGGGGGAACCTCTGCAGTTCCAGCGCTCAATACTCTGATTTGTATTAATTTATGAACCGTGTATTGATTTTGTTTCTTGTTTTTTTTTCTTTCCTGATGCATGCAGGTGAACGTCTGCGGTGGCGCCATCTCTCTGGGTCATCCTCTGGGCATGTCTGGCTGCAGGGTGCTGGTGACCCTCCTGCATGCCCTTCAGAGGACGGGGGGCAGAAAAGGGGTTGCTGCACTGTGTATTGGAGGGGGAATGGGAATCGCTATGTGCGTAGAGAGAATTTAAGACGCCCTTAAAGACACACCTACAAACCAGCTGCTGTTCCAGAAAACTGCAAGGGGTCTTACTTTAATCTGTTGAAATTGTATTTAAAATTTATTATGGAAAGTATCTGTTATATTTTTATAATTTCGTCATATCTTACCGACACTGAATGGGTTTCTCCGAAGTATTAATTGATAAGATCTTCCTTAGAAAATCAGCTACATTAATCCTCACAGTTTACTTTGACTCTCATGTTTACATTGTTTGCAATGCTTTGGTGATGGATGATGCTTGGGGTACGATTAAGATATCTGGTAAAACCATAGACTAAAATGAAAACCCTCCAAGTAATGCTATGTGAATAACATTACATGGAAAGTGATGATTGTAGATGTTAACATCAGCTCTCGGTCTACAGTATGTCATAAGCTGTAACGCTCGGTGGTATGCAATAAGAACTTCTAGCTCTACACATTCCATTTGTTATGTGTTACATTTATTCTACAGTTTTTTTCTTCTGTGTCTCAGACCCACTATGTGTTAAGTCAGATGTCTGCTTTTATTAATGGTCAGAAATAGTTTTAATGATATTGATCAATTAAGAAATGTTTCTACCTTAAACTTGCCTTAGTCTACACCTTACAATGTGCCATAAGGCTGAATTAGCCTCAGTCCTGCCAACAACCTGATAAACGCTGTGTATGAAATACTGTATGTGCAGGTTCGAAACCTATACAAAAACAAAAAAAAAATGTTTACATATTAAACTCTACTGTGTATCTCCTGAGAGAATAAAAATAAAGCTGACACATGCAGTTCCTATTATTTTGATTTCAAGAATTAAGTGTTTTAAACTTTCTTCTTCTTCTTCTTCTTCTTCAAAAAGGTTTTCATAAATATTTTAATTTCTTCTCCGGAGCTCTGGTTCCAGAATGATTTTACCTTTTAAAAGTTTTTAGAATGGTTACCTTTGTTAAGGTCTTGTATATTATATTCAATGTTTATTCTTAATGTCTGTCCAAAATATTTAGAAGATATTATTTTAATAAAACATTTTAGGGAATTCGTGACTCAGTGGTACTTACTGCCATAGGGAAGGCCAGGTTCGATTCCCACCCAATGCCCAAACCCCAGCCCAGCTCGGATTAAGCGAGAGCGATGTGTCAGAAAGGGCATCCGTTGTAAAGCTTCGAGTGTCGATCAGACGGTCTGCTGTGGTGACTCCCATCGGGGGCAGCCGAAAGACTAACAGCAACAACATTTTAATATAATTTCTGTTAGAGGAAATGATTTTTTCCCCTTTTCTTTAAATAGGCTAGTCGTAGGAAAAGCTTTGTGTATGAACCCGTGTTTGTTTATGCACAATATACTCATAGTACCAGGAGACACCCTGGACACCCTGGATGACTTGCCAGTCCATCAGGGGACACACACAACAGACAAATTGGACATGCCAGTTAATCTAATCTGCATGTCTTTAGACTGTCGGAGGAAGCCCACTAAGCATGGAGAGAACATGCCAATTCCATGTAGTTACTAATTACATAATTGTAATACAATTGAAAATATATCCAGTTGTCCAGTAGATGGCGCCAAAAACTAAATAAGAAACAATTTTTCCAATCACCCATAAATAGATAGTTTATTGATCTCGAAAGAAAATTTCCAACATCCAGTAGCAAGGATGTTGCCGTCAATCATGAATAGTGCAGTGGGGGGGGGGGGAAAATGTCTTTTATAAGACTATAATTTATCCTGAATGAAATTTAAATTTAATGCTAAAGGAATGTGAGCTTTGCTGAAAAACAAAACAGTGTTTCTGCAGTCATGAATGTTAGGTGATAGTATTCTGTTTCAAGTACTGCTGTGTAAAAAGTGAATATTAAATAATAGTACTTTCTATAACAATAATTTCTCTACTACACAATGGATGGTTGGAGTGGTGAATATTTGTGTATTCAATTAAAACCCTGTGGAAAACATGGAAGGATGCACAGTGGGAGCTATATTAGGGAGCAGTTAATCCTTTAATTGGCCTACTATCCTGCACCTGGTGAAGACAGTTACCTGCTCGTCATATTTCCCTCTCACAGCCTACCAAGTTTTATTAAAAAGAAAAGAAAAAGAAAAAGAAATGCCACATTTGGTTAACAGAGACCAGATTGTTGCTCATGAGGTGTACCTTCTGAAGCACAAACTCGGGGTAAGTGACTTTCATCAAGCTGCATGGTGAAGATGGAGAACTATCTAACACTGGATAAGCCATGCCTAGAATACTGAATTAAAATAGTTTTAGAAGCCAAGTCTTGAAGTGACAAATGTGTTATAAATGTTAAATTCCATAGTAAAGAAGAGAGGATTTTAGAGCTGGGGTTGGAGAATGCTCTTCTTCACCTGAGACTTGCTGAGGTAAATTAATGATAACATTGTGCACTGTATACTGCATATAAACGCAGCAATTCCATTTTAATTGTGACTATATACTCTATATTGAAATTTAGTCAATAGGGAAGGTTCACCACTTTTCCAGGTTTTCTCCATTTGTGGATCAAGGTTCTCGACGTGGTTTGTTGGAATCCCAAAGCATTAGAGATGATTTTGTAACTCTTTCTAGACTGATACATGTCACTTACTTTGTTTTTCATCTGTTCATGAATTTTTTTTTACATTGTGTTATTTTTTTAGATTTTTTGTCAGACAGCTTCTATTTAAGTAATTTCTTGATGCAACAGGTCTGGCAGTTATCAGACCTGGGTGCGGCAAGTGTTTAATTTAAATCAGTTTTCCAAAAATCACAGTTCCTTCATGATTTAGCAAGGGGGGTGATTACTTTTTCACATAGGGCCAGGCAGGTTTGGACAACTTTTTTCCCTTAAAAAAAAAAAAGAATTTTTTAATATTTTAAAACTGCATTTTGTATTTACTTTGGTTGTATTTTGTGTAATATTAAAATGTGTTTGATGATCCGACTAATTTAAGAATGCCAAATATGTAAAAAAAAAAAAAAAAAAAAAAAATTTTTAAATCAGGAAATACTTTTTCACAGCATTGGCAAGCATCCTTTTAATCATTTCCGATTTCTGATCGTTTGCCCAGTTATTTGGTGTTAGCCTAGATAGATTTTATGCGAAATGCTACATTTTATAGCATTTTAAATATCGTAGTATAAATCGCACTCACAATATGTGCCAATAAAATGCAGTGATTTAAAAAAAAAAATCAAATCAAGTCGACCTATTTGAAAAGTTTAATAAAAACATTAATAAATGCATAAATAAAAACTGCACCGAGTTAAGAGGTTTGTGACTTGATGGCAGGGTTCATTAGTAAGGGGTACATTGGAGATGTAGTGGTCCCCCAGTTTTTACACTGAATACTGAATTATTATAATTATGACAGTTCCAGTATCAGTGAATTGTTATTATACAGTAT
Organism: Clarias macrocephalus; assembly: GCA_011419295.1. Lineage (NCBI taxonomy): Eukaryota > Metazoa > Chordata > Actinopteri > Siluriformes > Clariidae > Clarias > Clarias macrocephalus. Next base: position 58,081 of record JAAGKR010001868.1, read on the forward strand.
GTAACCTTTTCACCATTTAAACTTGCTCAAGTGTATGGGAAAACTTGTACGGGATCAAGAAGAGGACGTGATTCTGCCGAAGAGGCACTGTAGTCACCAGGGAAGTGTGCAAAAGAACACTTTGGTTTCCCTTGCCAAACTTCTCTCACACATCCAGGTAAGACGGCTAAGAACCACCTGACTGTACTTGTCCACACAGTTCATGTAGGGATTACGAGCCATTTTACAGTTTGTATCTATCATACCATTGTTTTCAGGCTCTGAAAAGGACTTGAGGGATGTTTTTGCTGTATACATGGACTTTGCTGTGGAGTAAACAGCTGTTGGATCAGCAGCGCTGTCCAGGGTGACCAGGGTGGTGGTGACACCCAGAGTATATTACAGAACTTAATCATCTAAGAAGCTTTAGATTTTGTCCAGTATGTACCTCAGGTGTTGTCAGTTGCAGTCTTGAACAAGGACAGCGTGTTGATTTCCCCTGTGTGTTCCTCATTGGTGGGGGATCCATCACTGGACTTCCAAAAGATCTCCAAAAGATGTTGGAAATCCAATTTCTACATCTGTTATTCTATTCACGACTGCTTTAATGTGCGAGATCACTTGAGGATTTGCTGTTTTTTTTTTCTAACCCTGCACCCCCATCTCCACCCCTCCTATCCCCAACTTCAACCTCATCATTTCTATTCTTTTATCCCATCTTTGTTCACATCCCCCATATAAGTACAGAGTAGTGTAATGCTATGACAGAAGCTAAGAAAGGTGCCTCAGTGCTAATCCCTCCAGATATTCAGGCTTTCCGGTGCTGCTGTCATTAAGCTCAGTGATCCTGTGTGTCCCCTTAGTTCCATGTAGACAAGCCTTTCTTAGGGCTCGTGGATATTATAGCAGACTTCCTCCAAGTTTGTATTATTATAACATATTTTTTGCCTATTATACAGTAAGTAATTTAAATCCTGGACTAAACTAAATAATTAAAAACTATTAAACCAAATGTAGAAATTATTACAATAATTACAATTACTGTATAGTATTACAGTGAAAATACAATACCCATTTTAAATTATATATATTATAAATGTGTCAATTATTTTTATAGTACTTACTAGTAAAATGCTAAAATATATAATTATCAATCCACACAGTGTCAAATGAAAAGGCTAAAACATACCTTATACACATATCAGCCATAACATTAAAACCCCATTATGCCCAGTATTGTGTAAGTTCACCTTTTGCTGCCAGGTCAGCTCTGGATCCTCAGCGCACGACTCTCTCGGGGTATGCCAGGATGTTAGCGGGAGATCTTTTGGGAGCTCTATGGGTCAGGCTTGTTTCAAATCTATCAAACTGAGATATGGGGAGTCTGGAAGGCGGATCAACAACCTTGAACTCTTTGCCTGCTAAGCTCCGTACACGACAGTGTGCGATGCACTTGTTGTTCTGATACCTTTCTATCACTACCAACACTGGCTTTTTTCAGCAATCTGTGCTAAATTAGTCTGATTTTAAAATCCTTGCACATATTTTAAGACACCCAAGTGATTTATATGTATCGCTCACTATTTGCCCAATAAATCAGTATGGTTACACCTTTAATAGTTATGCAGGTCATAAACCAGATTAAAAAAAGATTCATTTGGTATTTGTAAGACTTGTACACTTAATTCATTGAACAGTAGGAATTGATTATATCTGCCTTCTGTTTTTTTTTTTTTTTTTTTTTGTGATTACAGGACTACAGGCACAGGTGGCTTCTCTACAGGACGAAAAGGAGAGGCATAGATCAGAGCGGATCAGGAGGAAACAGATACACAATACTCTAGTTGTAAGCTTTAGATTTGCTTCCGGATTTTGTTGGTTTATAAAATCTAAACAATTTATGCGGCGGCACAGTGGTGTAGTGGTTAACACTGCAGTTTGCATGTTCTCCCCATGCTTGGTGGGTTTCCTCCGGGTACTCCAGTTTCCTTCCACAGTCCAAAGACATGTAGGTTAGGCTAATTGGCTTTCCCAAATTGCCTGTAGTGTGTGAATGAGTGAGTGTGTGTTTGTGTGTGTGTCTGTGCCCTGCAATGGATTGGCACCCTGTCCAGGGTGTACCCTGCCATGTGCTCTACCTCTCCTGGGATAGGCTCCAGGCCCCCTCGTGACCTTGAATACAGGATTAAGCGTATAAGTATAGATGATGAGTGAGTGAAACAATTTATGCTAAATATGAAATATAGCATATATAAATGAAATACTGTATGAAAAAGTTGCAATAAACGGCTTGTATAATTTCTGGTATGAGATTCAACTAGATTATATAAACTTATAATTTATGGTGGAGGTTTGGTTATTGGAATAGAGTATAGAAAAAAAAGAATAGTATAAACAATAGGAAGACAATATGTTTTTTATGTATTTATTGTGACATAAACTTTATGAATTCATTCTACTTTTAGGGGTTGAGGGGTAATATTAGAGTGCACTGCAGCGTGCGCCCCATCCTACCTTAGCTGTGGTGATGGTGGCGGTTCTGCTGCCACTTCCACACAGTGGATTAGTGTTTCTAACAGTATCATTGCACAGTCCTCATGCCTGGGATAAATCATGTTTTGCTGTTCCAGGCACCCATCCTTAGAAGTTGTGGTGCAGGCTGTCTGTGATGTAAATGAACTGGTTAATGTACTATGCATGCAAACCTGTAATGACCTGCTTAATGAGCTAATACCATGACTTGATTATGTGGTCCACACTGTGTTTTTCAGGACTCTGTTGTTGTGGATTGTGCCAAACCTGGGAGTCCGCAAATGAACAAAATGTTTGAATTTGAGAGGTAAAAAAAAAAAAAAAAAAAAAACCTGCACTGATCAACAACATCTGGATGTGAAATTTCCCCAAACTATAAAATATAATTTGACATTACATTTGAATTAACCTGAATTTTGTCAGTCCAAAAACAGTCTTTCTATCCAAGGTTTAATTTGAGTACACCTTCATTACTGCACCTTCATTACTTCGATACAACCGTGTGTAAGCTTCCATTACAAGTGAGGAAATGTATTTTCTGTTTCAAGGCTGTTCAAGGTAATTAAGGTGAGCTAGACAGTTATTCTGAGTGAAGCTGAAAAGTTGCTTTAATACAAAGTGTGTGTGTGTGTGTGTTCATCATGGGGATCTGATGAACAGGGTAAACGCTCCAGAGGACTCGCAGGACGTCGCGTTTGAAGAAGTAAAGCCTCTTTTGACATCTCTGTTGGAATGCGAACGCTCAAAGCTTAAGACTGTGTAGCAATTTCGTTTCACCCATTTATAGTTACACTTAACTATGACTGCACTTGACTGCAGTCACTCGATAGTTCAGGACTGGAGTTTCCTTTAGTCCACCTGAGCTTCCAGTAACGAACTGGACTCCATATTAACTTAAACACATCTCCTGTTATACTGAACTTCCAGCCTCCTAGCACGCAGTATGACTGAAGATCAATCCCTTATATCCGTTATCACCCAAATGAGGATGGGTTCCCTGTTGAGTCTGGTTCCTGAGTAAAGATGAACGTTGTTATCAACCTTGTGGCTTATATTCAGGTATAATGTGTCTATCATGGCATATGGGCAGACAGGAAGCGGAAAGACGTATACGAAGATCGGATCTCAAGATGAAGATCACACTCATCCTAAACAGGACTCACAGGAAGGGATTATCCCCAAAGCAGCTAAAGAGTTATTTAAGTAAGTCCCGACAATTATATTATTTTTTGTCATACGTATAATGTTGTGTATAGCATGTAAAATTAAGAGTAAGATTCAGCACTGATATCTGCTATTTGTCAGGTTGATCTCAGAGAAGCCAGCAGAAAGATACACAGTGGAGGTTTCCATAGTGGAGGTTTATAATAACGAGCTGCTGGACCTTTTGGCCAAAGATGAGGGACGGAGCAGCGGTGGGCGTTAAGAGAGAAGTCATCACCACCAGCACAGGCATTAGTGAAGTGCCCTGTCTTACACGTGAGTGAGTGATGCTGCCAACTCGAAATTCATTCCAAACATTATTTGTCCTCATTTTGAGGAATTCCTCAAGAGTAAGTGCTGTTACTGTCTGCAGGGAAGCATGAAACTGCTGTTGTGTGTTCATGCTCATGCTCATCTTGTAGCTGAAAACACTATGACAATACTATCGTGTGATGTACAGTACCTCAGTCATATATATCGTGATCATATTTTTGTGACAATATTATTATGAATATGTGTGTGTGTCAGGGTGGTGCACAGCTCAGCAGATGTGATGCAGCTGTTGGGTGCAGCGTTGCGACTGAGGGCACACAGTCCCATGCTGGTTCACAGAGACTGCTCCAGATCTCACATTATTGTCACTCTCACTGTCACATCCAAGAGCCCTAGCTCTCAGACACACACACACACACACACACACACACACACACACACACACACACACACACACACACACACACAATATAAATTTGTATAGCACTTTTAACAATGGATATCGTCATACCACACACACACACACACACACACACACACACACACACACACACACACACACACAATATAAATTTGTATAGCACTTTTAACAATGGATATCGTCATACC